>CM034354.1:5610645-5759427 GCA_019925275.1 Mytilus edulis
TAATTTTTCACGCTATATGTATATGTACTGGTAAATGCCTCCGTTATCCGAAGAACCCCTCGAAAGCTGCGAGGGTACAGTGGCATCCATGTACACTCTCTATCGGGAATAATGAGGGGGGATAGGACCTTTATCGGGACTCCGGTATCGGGTGTTTTTAAGCTCGGGATTTCGGGATTGACCCTTTCGGGATCCGGGAATTCTTTATTCGAATTTCGGGACCTCGGGATTTCGTATTTTTAAGCCCGGGATTTCGGGATTTCGTGTTTTTAGGTCCGGGATTTCTGGATCAGGACCCCTCCTACCCCCACCCCACCCCCCTCAATAATGGAGATGTGTCAAAAAGTAAATTGATACAACAATTATTTTTACACGGACAATCAATCCCCACCCAACACAACGTGAGTGCTAGGCCACCGGGAAGTCACGCTGTTATTATGGTGGAGGAAGCCGAAGAATTCTAGTCAAATCGGCACCTGGTTCAATCGGCACCTGGTCAAATCGGCACCCGGTATAGTCAATTCGGCACCCGATGTAGTCATTTCGGCACCCATGTTGAATATGTTAATATCTTTTTTTTAGTATTTTAAATGCCGATTTAACCTGGTGCCGATTTGACTTTTTCTATAGGTGCCGATTTGACTTGTACCCGAAGCCGAAGTACTCGGAGAAAACCACCGGGCCACTCGGTGGAAACAGACAAACCAAAGAGATAACAAAAGATTGATCTCCAGGTCAAAGTAGGGGACAACTTTGACCAACCGAGGCCCCCAAAGTACCCATTCTAGTTTAAACTTCGGTCTGAGTACCAGAGATGTGTGTGAGAGGGTGAAAATTACCCTTCTGATGTACTAATATTTTTAGCACCCCGAGTGAGAATCGAACTCGGGACCTTCAGCACTGTAGCCATCGGTCTTAACCATAACAGAGGGGAGGGGGGGCAGGACCTTTTTAGGAACGTCGGAAACGGGTGTGTTTAAGCTCGGGATTTCGGGATTGACCCTTCCGGGATCCGGGAATTCTTTTTTCGAATTTCGGGATGTCGGCATTTGAATTTATTTAAATTCGGGACCTCGGGATTTCATGTTTTTTAACCCGGGATTTCGGGATCAGGACCCCTTCCCCCCCCCCCCCCCCCCCCCCATCCCTGTCATAACACCACGAACTCACATAAAAATATATAAATGAATGTTTAGTAAAAAAACGTCAAACATTTTTTTTTTTAAACTATTTGACAAAATTTCAATAGTTTGATGTATGCTCATTGCTCATTGGCACTCATACCACAGGTTCTTAAGACTTTGTCACCTCAGTGAGGGACTGGAATTGGGGGAGGAGGATGTCGTAGAACAACTGATTCAACTCAGTGACACATGTAAATTCAGAAAGTTAATTAGCAATGTTTTTTGTAGAATAGTATATTTGTTTTCTACAAGTTCAACTTGTATGCGAAAACGTGCACTTAATTTTCTTGTTGGCTTTATTTTAAGAAAAAAATAAATGACGTGTTCCCTTGGGAAATGCAGGAATTTTCACTTCCGCACACAAAAGTCTTAACACTTTCCGATATGTTAAATCCTCTGTTTGCTAAGAATTTATCTCCTGGTAAAAGTTTCGTTAACAGTCGATAATTTTAAGCTATTTTCTGTTTACTAGATCGTCCACCCTCACGTTCTTCAAACCTGTAGACAGACGGTATACAAGAGGGTGTGGATGGAGTATAAAGAATAGAGTAAAATGGGCAAAATAAAGAATAGAGAATAATGGGGTGCTAAAATATAATGAACAACTGCAACATGTCAAGAATTGGGTAAAACTATACTGATTACAGAAAACTGAGAACAATGTTCCGTCAGAATACAGTTATCAAGTTATTACAGAATAGCCATTATTTTTAAAGATATAGAATAACGATCGAAAAAAAATATAGAATACAGAAATGAACCGGGACTCCCCATCCACACCCTCATACATGTCATATAATGACACAGATAAACAAATCAAAAACTTCACAGTTACTTGACCAGGTCTCAGCTCGGGCAAGTACATTCTAATGTCTCTATAAAAACAGTAAAAAACAATGTCACAAATCTAGGAAACTGTCACAAAAATATGTAACTTTACCCTTACACAGAAATACGTAACTTTACCCTGACACAGAAATATGTAACTTCACGCTGTCACAGAAATATGTAACTTTACCCTGACACAGAAATATGTAACTTTACCCTGACACAAAAATGTGCAACTTTACCCTGACACAGAAATATGTAACTTTACCCTGACACAAAAAATGTGTAACTTTACCCTGACGAGAAATATGTAACTTTACCCTGACACAGAAATATGTAACTTTACCCTGACACAGAAATATGTAACTTTACCCTGACACAGAAATATGTAACTTTACCCTGACACAGAAATATGTAACTTTACCCTGACAGAGAAAAATGTAACTTTACCCTGACACAGAAATATGTAACTTTACCCTGACACAGAAATATGTAACTTTACCCTGACACAGAAATATGTAACTTTACCCTGACACAGAAAAATGTAACTTTACCATGTCACAGAAATATGTAACTTTACCCTGACACAGAACTATGTAACTTTACCCTGACACAGAAATATGTAACTTTACCCTGACACAGAAATATGTAACTTTACCCTAACACAGAAATATGTAATTTTACCCTGACACAGAAATATGTAACTTAACCCTGACGAGAAATATGTAACTTTACCCTGACACAGAAATATGTAACTTCACCCTGACACAGAAATATGTAACTTTACCCTGACACAGAAATATGTAACTTTACCTTGACACAGAAATTTGTAAATACACATGGTCAAAAACATATGTAGCATCTGTCACGGTAAGATAAACTGTAAATTTACCATGTCACAGAAATATGCAACTTTCCGCTGTCACTGACATCATTTTTTAAATTGCACCTTGTCACAAACAAGGGTAGCTACTCTGTAAAATAACTGTAAATTTGCCCGGTCACAGAAATATGTAACTAATTAAATGTACTCCGTCACTGAAATATATAACTCAACCCTGTCAAATAAATTTGCGAATGCACCATGTCACAAACATATGTATGTGTAGCTACTTTGTAAAACAAGTTGTTCTCTTTAAAAAACAACAAAAAGCAATACGTGAACCTAATACCGCTGACGGCTGGGTCACCAAAAGATTGTTGCTGAATTTTTATTTGCTTTTGAATTGAAATAAATGACTGTGATTAGAAGAAGTCATTATTATTATTATTATTATTGGGACTATCATACTATTGTTACGTTTTTTTGTGAGCTGCAAGATTTAAAACCTTTGTGAATTGAAAACACATAAGTATTTTTATTCACGACCGTTTAAAATTTAAATATTGAATTATTTTATTTTACTTTCCATTTTATGGATATATTACAATACCAAAAAAAATAACAATTACTTATCAAACCTTACTAAAACGTTAGAAAATAGAAACATAGAAACATAAATATTATTGTTCATCAACATTTGTTTTGTATGAAGCAAGGATTTATTTAGATTTAATTATTATGCCTGTTTCATTTACACATGAATATTTAAAAATACTAAAGCAGAGTATCTTGTCATATAAATAATTATTTCTTAATTGCAACTCTGAAAATATTCTGACTTCAATTTAATGTTTAGTTTCTACAGAAACATAGATACATGTACAGTATATATTTTGTACATATTTCTTTGATTTTCTAATGAATTAATAAAATTGAATACTTTTGATAATAATATTATCTTTCTGTTTTCCGATCTAATATAATACACATTTAAACCAGCCGAATATTTTCTCCTTAGTCTATAATGAAAATGCACACGTGGTTAAATCTTCAGATATAATTAGTTTACATGTTATCATGACAATGCATAATACTGACACGTTATAATTGACCTAGATACACACAGTGTACAGGGGTCGTTTTAAAATAAATATAATTGTGTTGTCATAATACTTGTTTAGAAACTTTCACACCAAAGCGCTTATAAACATACACATTATTATAAACACTTATGTTTTGTGAAAAGTAAAAAAGGTTCTTGTATGTATACAATTTATTCGCTGCAACCTAGCATTATTGTTTACTTTCCAATTTACTTTGATTGTGTAATGTCAAGTGGCAGCCTAGCCACAGAGGGACCCTTCAAAGACGTAGATAACTACCTGTATAAATGATCGAAAACTTTCGAGACGTTCCGAGAATTTTATTCCGACTTCCGGTCGAGAGATATCGAGTGGCCCATTGACACATCCAAAAACTCGCCAATATATAAGCGTGAATCCCTTAGGAGGTTCACACACGAAACATGTACATTTACCCTGTATTTGAACCCTCCCTTTTTCCATGCCTAAAAATTGTCAACCCCCCCCCCCCTTATTTTCCTCCCCCCATTTCAGGTTTCAAATGACCAGTCCCTTAGTAAGTATTTGCAAAAAAATTGTTTACTCATAATCAATACGGTATTGGTCTTCGGACTAGTAGTTGGAAAAGATTGGTGAAAGATTGGTGCAGACTGTGACCACATGACATTTTCTTTCTCGTTTTTTCACATGAAGACATTTGTCTCAGCCTCTCGATACATGTTTACCTTTAGAGATATGGATGCTAGAGATTAAAAGGTGTGTACAAATGAAGACATTTGCCAGCCTCTCGATACATGCTTACCTTTATAGAGATATGGATGCTAGAGATTAAAAGGTGTGTACAGATGAAGACATTTGCCAGCCTCTCTAAACATGTTTAACTTCAGATATATAGATACTAGAGATTCAAAGGTGTGTGCAGATGAAGACATGTGTCAGCCTCTCGATACATGTTTAATTTTAGAGATATGAATACTACAGATTAAAAGGTGTGAACAGATGAAGACATGTGTCAGCCTCTTGATAGGTGTTTAACTTTAGAGATATGGATGCTAGAGATTAAAGGTGTGTACAGATGAAGACATTTGCCAGCCTCTCGATACATGTTTAACTTTAGAGATATGAATACTACAGATTAAAAGGTGTGAACAGATGAAGACATGTGTCAGCCTCTTGATACATGTTTAATTTTAGAGATATGAATACTACAGATTAAAAGGTGTGAACAGATGAAGACATGTGTCAGCCTCTTAATACATGTTTAACTTTAGAGATATGGATGCTAGAGATTAAAGGTGTGTACAGATGAGGACATTTGTCAGCCTCTAGATACATGTTTACCTTTAGAGATATGGATGCTAGAGATTAATGGTGTGTACAGATGAGGACATTTGTCAGCCTCTCGATACATGTTTACCTTTAGAGATATGGATGCTGGAGATTAAAGGTGTGTGCAGATGAAGACATATGTCAGCCTCTTGATACATGTTTAACTTTAGAGATATGGATGCTGGAGATTAAAGGTGTGTACAGATGAAGACATTTGTCAGCCTCTCGATACATGTTTTACTTTAGAGATATGGATGCTAGAGATTAAAAGGTGTGTACAGATGAAGACATTTGCCAGCCTCTCTAAACATGTTTAACTTCAGATATATAGATACTAGAGATTCACAGGTGTGTGCAGATGAAGACATGTGTCAGCCTCTCGATACATGTTTAACTTTAGAGATATGGATGCTAGAGATTAAAAGGTGTGTACAGATGAAAACATTTGTCAGCCTCTCGATTCATGTTTAATTTTAGATATATGAATACTACAGATTAAAAGGTGTGAACAGATGAAGACATGTGTCAGCCTCTTGATACATGTTTAACTTTAGAGATATGGATGCTAGAGAGTAAAGGTGTGTACAGATGAGGACATTTGTCAGCCTCTCGATACATGTTCACCTTTAGAGATATGGATGCTAGAGATTAATGGTGTGTACAGATGAGGACATTTGTCAGCCTCTCGATACATGTTTAACTTTAGAGATATGGATGCTAGAGATCAAAAGGTGTGTGCAGATGAAGACATTTGTCAGCCTCTCGATAAATGTTTAACTTTAGAGATATGGATGCTAGAGATTAAAAGGTGTGAACAGATGAAGACATGTGTCAGCCTCTTGATAGGTGTTTAACTTTAGAGATATTGATGCTAGAGATTAGAAGGTGTGCAGATGAAGACATTTGTCAGCCTCTCGATACATGTTTAACTTTAGAGATATGGATGCTAGAGATCAAAAGGTGTGTGCAGATGAAGACATTTGTCAGCCTCTCGATAAATATTTAACTTTAGAGATATGGATGCTAGAGATTAAAAGGTGTATACAGATGAAGACATTTGTCAGCCTTTCGTTACATGTTTAACTTTAGAGTTATGGATGCTGGAGATTAAAAGGTGTGTACAGATAAAGACATGTGTCAGCCTCCTTTCTTTTTTTTACCTCCCTACTATCCCGGTTCTCAGTCCCTCTAACGTGTCAATTGTCGCTGTTTGTTTTCGCTTTTTGTCTCCAAATACATAAGAGGTCGGAGGGGGTCCAATCTCGAAATCCCGAGTTTATTATTTTTATCCAATCCTGAATTCACGGATATTATTTGACAATATCCTGAAATCCCGATAAAATAACATATTGGTGACAGTCTGGTGAAAGAGGTAAAACACACAAAAATCCGCCCTGAGATGGTTTAAAGTACAAGTCCCGACAAACTAAGGAAAAGATATATCCGTAAAAAATATGCGGGAATATGATCGCGAGGGTAAAAAGGGAATATCCAGAATGGCAAATAACATAGTACTTAAGGTATATTCATCGGCAGTGGTGAAAAACAGGCAAGTTCATTTGAATTGAGGAAAAAATGTTAGAATATGTTAGAATTAACGAACAATACACTTGCTACCACCAATCAAAATCTGTCATTCTTTATATATATATAAGATGTAATGATTTTTTGAATTCCTTAATGATTTATTTATTACGATAGCCATACTGATTAACTAATTTTCCAACAGGACACATTTCTATCTGTTTCATTTGAACAAGTAGTTTTAATTCTATTCATGCAATGGTACATGATCACTCCCGATGAGTACAAAAAAGTATAGTCCTTTGAAAATTTACTGATTTTAAAAGAAAAGAAATTAATAAACTAAACTCCATAATCATGATAATGGTATTTTATGTAAAAAAAAGTATTAATTTTGTATGGTGTTAAAAAGTATGTGTTGTTTTATACGGAGTCATGACAAACGATTTTTGGGACGTACTATACACTTCTAGAAAGGTGGGCAGTGGATCATATGATTGATTTATAATTCATTCAAAATATGTAAATGGAAAATTGGTGTTTAATAATATTATCAGCGTCTAGAAATAACGTGTAATTAGTGAAAACTATTGTTTTTTTTCATTTTTATTTTTGTACTCCTAAATTAAAATTCATTTTAATTATCAATCCAATGTGCCTCATGAACCCTTTGAAATGTACTGATCAATTTAAAGTTATATAAATTTTAGTATAATATTCTTCAGCTACAGATGATATGTGATCTTTACAAAAAGCAATTGCTTGATAAAACAGCTTAGATGTCTAAACAATGCACGCGATTCATTCAATACAATCGGCCATCTGATTTGTATCCCCTTTTAATGTGATCATGTATATCACAATCTAAAACATTTAAATAGAATAGCTGTCATTTACCAGATCAGGTATTATAGTGTAGCTACGCTTATTTAAAGCGAATTGTTCTTAGTAAAACAGTATTAAATAAATTATTGCACAAATGCATGGATAAGTACAAAACTAGATCCTCAATACTTTGTGAACAAAAACAACTTGTTTTTTCGTATAAGTGTACATTTTAACTTATTTAAAAATCAGTAAAACAAAACCTGACTGAGTACATTATTACGTAATCGAGAATCGTTAACGATTAGTACAAATCAAATCCTTTAGACCTTTATTCTTTGGAAAAGTTTAAAAGTAAAGTAAAGTAAAGCGGCACACGACTCGAGATATGAAAACAATTATACTAGGATTGCGTTCGATTCAATCATTAATAAAAGTAAAATATTGAATCACAAATTCGTTTCAAGCAACCAATTTGGTTCAATTTTGTCAGGATTAACAAAGAAATTTTGCTGATAAATTATTCACTAGCAAGTGCAAGCGAGGCATTCGACATCTTTAAATCCGTATTCATATGACCTTCAATTTAACCCTTTATCTAGAGATTGGCTACACATGCATAAGTCGTGTTCAGCGATTTTTGGAAAATAACGTCAACATTGCAAATGAAACAAAGGTAAAATATTTCGTTGACTGATTCGATCCAACAAAAATAATTATTATACAAGTACACCCGTCTATTAACTTATTTTTCAACCTTTAACATTATTCCATCCGACCTTTAGAAATTAAATAGCCAGATGTCGTTGGACTTTTTATATGTGTGTGTATGTTTATATCGCGTTATGTGATCGTCAGTTGTATTCGAAGGTCAACTCGATAATTAGTTAGATGTCATCTAGACAAAAGCGCACGTGTAATTCTGATATATAGTATCGTGTACATGCAGTGTTAACTGTTTATTTCAGACTTATTGTAACTTGGATATTCGTTTAAGTATGTTATAAATCAAATATTTGAATGTGAGTGAACTAAGTGAACATGCACTTGACAGATAATGGCCCTGTTAATACTTTCTCAGTTTATTAGTAGTATAATCATAGTTTACATGTAGATAAACGCCAAAAATAATTGTCTTCTCTAAGGAGGTATAATAGTTGTGGTTCTTGCGATCTAAACACCATATATGAAACGCGAACACATTTTTTTCTCTCTAAGGAGGTATAATAGTTGTGATTCTTGCGATCTAAACACCATGATATAGACAACGCTCTGATTGGCTTATCTTTTTTTTTCTTTCATTTTTGTTATACATCATACGATTGGTTGTACTTGTGTCAAATGTTTTACTTATTTTAATATATACACAACTGGTATGACCCCTTAAATAGTAAATGTTTCAAAGAAAATAGTAGACAAAATACAGAGAGTCTCTATATATTTAAGTAGTATAATCGTAGTTTACATGTAGATAAACGCGAAAAATAATTGTCCACTACTACGAGGTATAAAAGTTGTGGTTCTGACACCATGTATGTTACCTATAGGACACAGGGGCATGATGATTGATTTATTGTGGAAGGAAGAGAAGCGACACACAAAATGAGGTCTTCTCGTTTAATAGACTAGAAATTTTAATGTGAAACGAATTCCACAAATAATATTTGTATCTTTGTAATATTTGTATTAAAACAATTGCTTTACTATTTAGGATCATGAAATCAATGAAAACTGGTCACATAAAAATGCTTTTCAATGAAACTCATTTGAGTTAAAAGAAGCAGAAAGAAATACTCAATTATAAATGAAACTTTACAACGCTAATAGCTTATGCAGTATAACACGTGTGGCATCGTGCAAAAGAGAATAGACACCTGATATTTCAGTGTTTATAAACACTAAAACATCACATTCAGCGTTAAGGACGTTCTTAATTGTTCGAAAGCAGTTGATCTGTAGGCCATTTGCTTTCAATTTGTGTTTCAATATAATATTAGTGTTATGCAATGATGTTAGGTTTTCCAAAATGCTGTATAAATACATTGGTTAATATTATTCGAAACCAGTGCAAAATGATGTTTATTTTCAAATTTGCAACCTTAATTAAAACGTGATTTAATACCCTAATATATTTCACCATGTTTTGTACTCTATACCGGCGTTCAAGACCCTCATTGGTAGTAAAGGTTGTTCAAACCACTCTGATTGTCGTACGAGATGTAAAGTTTCTATAGTCGGCGTGTCATAGTTATAAAATGGAGATGACATTTGACCTTGATGGTTTAGATAACTTTGAAAAACAACATATTTGATGTTTACAATCGTATTATTCACTTCTATCGGTCAAGGGTCACACGATCCTTTAAGATAATCACAACGTCTTCATTATACTTTAGAATGACATTTGTTATAGAAACAAAGAATACAATGCACATCGTATAATGTTACACATGGAAAAATTACTTACAGAATTGGATAAACAGTCTTCAGTTTGTACCATATGAATAGTTCAGAGTAATATCATTTCTTATGCTTCCTTATTCATTTAGTATAACGCGACTAGTATTTACCTATAACCATAATCATAATCTTTATAGTAAATATAAAAATGATAAAAAATAAAATTGAAAATTAGAACTTCTAAACAATAGGTTGTTTTATACATGTTGTTTGTAGAATGCTCACAAATATATTTCTTTATATACTTAAACCTCCTAAAAAACATATATGGTTTTAAGTAGATATTAAATATTAATAAAGGGAACCGTTCTTTTAGTTTTATCTTAAATATTAATATAGGAAACCGTTCTTTTAGTTTTATCTAAAGTCTACAAATTATTTAGTTTTCTCTAAATTTTTAATATTTAAAATCAAAAAAGATAAAGATTTAGAAAATGTCTACAACAGTTGTGTTTTGCTTGTGAAATAATGCTTTGTTCTCTTTGTGTTATATTTTTTATTATTCAAAACAAAAACGACGGAAAGAAGATGTCCTTGAAGAACTTTAAAGTATCAACAAATACACTACCCATTTTGTTTAAAATCTATTTTAAGAGGATATATTTCTGTCTTTGTTACGTCTGTATTTAAACGAGTACGTAAAGTCTATTTAACATTGAATTTAAAACAAGGTCACCCCTGATAAAAAAGACAATGTTTTTGTTCAGATGCATTGAATACAAGCTTATTATGTATAAGGGACAACACACAACGAAATTCAAAACTAATCTCTAAACTGGATGTCTTTTATGTGATACTTTATATGATAGCATGTGAAACGAGTCGGTCGGCCGATTATTTCACTGCAATCGACTTTTTCAAATGTTTGTATCTTTATCATTGTTGTTGCGTATTTGATACAACTATATCATTACATGGATGGAATGGCAAATCGAAAAAAACCTGCAGTAGTGTCTGTTCATCTCGTAAAAAAAATGTAATTGTCTGATCCCCATTTTAGCAATGCAACATTAATCCTATTGTTCAACTTAAATGTCTAAAGTTGTACAATTATATTCGTCAGCTACAGATGACATTTGATATAAAAAGATAAAAGACTGACACGCACTTATAAGTTAACAATGTTAAGAAAAATGTACGAAACATATGACCAGTTCAGGGTCATATTATCATAAAATGTTTCTTTTTTTATAAAGCATGACGTGAATAGTTTTAACTATATATAATTATGTGTGTTAAGGTTGAAACAAATACTATGGTAACTGAGGCTCCTCCCAGAAATTACCTCCGTGTTATAGTGTGTGATAACATTGTGTGAAGGAATTCGACGTTTCCTGTACCACTGTTCACTCCAGTGCAATTTATGACAATACCACTGCATCAATTAGAATTATTTTTTTTGGCAGTGTTTTAAGAAATGATTTTGCTGTGTTGTCGAGTATTTTATGAGAAACATTCAATGTTTTAAAAAGGCGAATTTTCTGTATAAAGTCAACGATTATGTTGACTTTTGAAGGCTAAACTTTCTACAGCCTTAAATACGCTAATGAAAGATCCAAAAACTATACCAATACATAATGACATGTTTACGAAAATTATAACAAATCTATTGGTTAACAAATTTTTATTCGGTATTGCAAAATAATGAACTTAAAATATGTGACATTTTCTCGCTACCCAGTTTACCCCTATACATTTTTATGATGTGGACCGGTCATTGTTATTAAATAGTAAGCAATTTGATTGGATTAAATTGTTATTACTTTACCTTCAAACTTGTTGATGCTTTTCATACATGACTATTGATTAATTAAAACGTGCATGAATGTGTACGGTAACTAAAATTACCTTCAGACTGGACACTGGACGAGTCAATATTATGTTTTATCAATGAAAGTTAAGGTATGAAAGGTAAGAATCGCAAATTATTCTATTTTCACAAAATTTTCGGAATATACAGTTGAAAGGTTATTTTTTAAAAGCCTATTGTGAAGATTAAAGAGAAAGTTTACAAATTATACGTTTTGTTCCATTGAACAAGTCATTTTCGTAAGAGAAATGCCGAAATATATTTTACGCACGACTACGGCAGGTAAAATTATTATTGATCATAATAAAAAAAAAAAGCATTTTTCAGTCTCATTGGAATATGTTCATTACAATTAATCCCAAACTTAAGAAGTAAGTTAATAGAGTCAAAATATATCCGATCTGCCTATTTCTGCACATCAAAAGTCAATACGATCGCTTTAAAGTCAATTTCGTCTACCTCACACAATCTTGTTAGGCACTATACATGTGTAGTTTCAACCTTAACACACATAATTAAAATGAGTCGAAAACATTTAAAAATATTAAAGGATTAAACGATTTTATATAAAGGAATGTGTTGATGTCTAAACTCGACCAAGTCACTCACAAACATGTCATAAAAGTCCTCGCTGCATACAAAATGTACTTCGGTCAACGGTTTTACGTTCCCATACATTAACAAAATGAAGCATTCAATTCCTAAACAATATATGGTCACCCCCGATGATAAAAAACAAGTGAAGAGTATGTTGAAATAAAATTCAATAGAATTAAAAGTAAGGAATAAAATAAAAACTAATCTTCATTACGTGATTTTCTTATATGAAAATGGTATAATACCTCATGTATTATTAAGTCAAAGATTACAAATATTTGTTGTTTACTGTTTACCTTACATTACTGTTCTATCAACTTATTTGTATGTGTTTGGTATGTAGCTTCTTATCTTTGTTCGTAACAACACTCACACTTTCCGAACAATATAATTTGTTTCGTATGGACAATAATTCTTTACTTTCAAAAATGGGTACCTCTAGTTTTTTCCAAAACTGAAGTCAGGTGCAATAGTCTTTTTTCGCGACGTTATAAACATTCCTCTCTATGGTATGTTGTAACAAAAATCTTTTTTTTTAGTTTTATATGAACTATACCAATTGTAAAAATACATTTAAAATATGTTGAAAATATATAAAACTTAAGGTGGTATCGGAGTCTAAAATATAAATGATAGAATTTGTTCATACTTTGTCAAAACGTAATATATATTGATATATGTTAAGAAATATAATAAAAATGATAGGTCCCGTGCATTTTCTCAAGCTACAGAATGTGACAAATGACATATTTTGTATAGATTATGCAGGGAAAAAAACACCATTTTCTAATTAGAAACAAACAAAAAAATAATAGAATTGTTAAATACGTAATCAAAAGATAGATTTTAGACAATGCTTTGAAAATATCAAAAGAAAAGATAGGGTCACCGTACATTTTTTCGGCTAAAATACAAAATAGGAAAATTGCAAGTAGAATCCTTCAGAAAATGCATTGTTTTTGAGTTACCACCCCTAGAAATGCCATTTTTTCTTTTTTTTAAAAACAACCAAAAATAATCAACATTTGCAAAAATATTTATAAATTATATTCTAATAACCCAGTCCCACTAGGCCACGATCACACTACGATCTGTGAAAAAATGCAAATTTTGATGATCGTAGAACGATCGTGTAAAATCGCAGTAAATGTAAAAGAGAAGATGTGATTAGGTCGTATCACGGTGTTGGTGAGGTCTTCAAGATCGTGATGAGCGTGGCAAACTTTAAACATGTTCAAAACAATCGTGGTGCAGTCGTGGCAAAATCAGGTCGTAGTAGAAGCGTAGTGAGAGCGCACAAGGATCGTAGTAAGATCGCAAAGGTCGCTGTACTATCGTTATGAGAGCGTAGCAAAGGCGTGATTCTTTTCGGAAAAACTGCGCTACGATCTCATTGCGACGTCATTACGATCTCACTGCGATAATTATGTTCTCACCGCGACCAAACTACTCTTCCACTACGACTATACCAGGCTGTTCATGACCATCGTACGATTCTAGCACGCCCTCGCCGTTTTCATCACGCTCTTTTTACGACCTGGCTACGTTCATACTACGACCATTATTCTCAATGTCATTTTCCCATAAAATATATTAATTCTCTCCAGGTTTGGTTTGTCTGTATGTAATTGGGACTTCTTGTCTATTTTCTCTAACGGCTCAACAATGCTTCTTGATTTCATTTAGATTAGACCGTTGGTTTTCCCGTTTGAATGGTTTTACACACGAATTTTTTCAGGCCTTTTATATCTTGCTGTTCGGTGTAAGCCAAGGCTCCGTGTCGAAGGCCGTATCTTGGCCTATAATTGTTACTTTTAAAATGTGTTACTTGGTTATTGATTGAAAGTTGTCTCATTGACACTCATACCACATCTTCCTATATCTATTGACACATCTGTTTCATATTTGCTATCGTTCACTAAAATATCGTTATTTCAGCTTTATATACCAGCAATAGGTGGTTAGTTAGGTCGGATTGGTCGGTCCGGCATCTCTACTTGATCGAGATTCGTTACTCTCAGAGCTCTATCTGCCTCTACCCTAACACCACGCCATCGTGTTCTATTAGATTTTGGTGGCATGACTGTATTTTTTTTCGCAAAATCTACGTATAAAGAAGAGATAGAAATGAAGAAATGATGCTGTATTGATATGACACACATTGTTGACGTTATTGCTAAAAGCGTAGTAAAATCGCGGTTTAAACGTAGTGTAATCGTGGTAAGAACGTGCTTTAATTGCAGTAAAAGCGTGATCAGATCGTGTTGCAATCGGATAACTCGTGGTATGGTGATGATGAGCATAGACAGATCTTGATAAGCGTAGTAAGGTCGCAGAATAAGCACGGTGAAAATTTTTATCGTAATAACATATACGAAAATATATGAACTATTCCAGGTATGTGTCAATCAAGGATATATGAACACAGAAATACGTGAGATGTTATACGCTAAAAATAAATTTCATTAAGATCTTTCAACCTTACTTTTCGTTATCAATACTTGATCAGTAATTTTAAAGAATTAAGTCCCTAGATATACATGATATAGGTTAAATAAATAATAAATGCCTAGACATGTGTATATGTGCCTTGCTTTCTATGTTGCTAATTATCTTTGTTCAGATCAACAATTAGAAAGTCTAAATATAACTATATGTCCTATGTAGAAAGCCGACAATTTTCAACAATCCTTCTCAAAAAAATCATGTTTATATCCCATATATTTTTGAATATAGAGTCAAACTGAAGGTGTATCAGTCCTATGTTCGCAACTTATCATAAATGCCTTTTATTGGATGATTCTGCAATGTTTTTGGAGGGTTTTTTTTTCGAACAAAAGGTGGGAATGCAGTATCGTGTTAACTACTACAATGTGTTATGAATACAACATGTTATATTTGTATCTTTGTAATATTTGTATTTAAACAAGTACTTTACTATTTAGGATAATGAAATCAATGAAAACTGTTCACATTATAATGCTTTGCAATGAAACTCATTTGTGTTAAAAGAATAAGATAGAAATACTCAATTATAAATGAAACTTTACAACGCTAATAGCTTATGCAGTATAACATACGTGACATCGTGCAAAGGAGAATAGACATCTGATATTTCAATGTTTATAAACACTTAAACATCACATTCAGCATTAAGGACGTTCTAAATTGTTCGACCGAAGTTGGTCTCTAGGCCATTTGCTTTCAGTTTGCTTTTCAATATAATATAAGTGTTATGCAATGATGTGCGGTTTTTCCAAAAAAGATGTTTGAATACATTGGTTAACCAATTTGCAGCAGTGCAAAATAGTGTTTATTTTCAAATTTGCATTCTTAATTGAAACATGATTTAATACCTCAATCTATATCACCATGTTTTGTACTCTATACCCACCGTTCAAGACCCTCATTGGAAGTAAAGGTTGTTCAAACCATCCTGATTGTCGCACGAGATGTAAAGTTTCTATAGTCGGCGTGTCATAGTTAAAAAATGAAGATGACATTTGACCTTCATGGTTTAGATAACTTTGTAAATCAACGTATTTGATGTTTACAATCGTATCATTCACTTCTATCGACCACGGTTAAGGGTCATACGATCCTTTAAGATAATCACAACGTCTTCATTATACTTTAGAATGACATTTGTTATAGAAACAAACAAATACAATGCACGTCGTATAATGTTACACACGGAAAAATTACTTACAGAATTTGGACAAACAGTCTTCAATTTGTACCATATGAATAGTTCAGAGTCATATCTTTTCCTAATGTTTCCTCATTCATTTAGTATAACGCGACTAGTATTTACCAATAACCATAATCATAATTTTGGTAGTTGATTGAAAGTTGTCTCATTGGCACTCATACCACATCTTCCAATATCTATTGACACATCTGTTTCATATTTGCTATCGTTCACTAAAATATCGTTATTTCAGCTTTATGGACCAGCAATAAGTTGTTAGTTAGGTCGAATTGGTCTGTCCGACATCTCTATTTGATCAAGATTCGTTACTATCAGAGCTCCATTTGCCTCTACCTTAACACCACGCCATCGTGTTCTATTAGATTTTGTTGGCATAACTGTATTTTTTTCGCGAAATCTACGTATTAATCAGAAATAGAAATGTAGGAATGATGCTGTGTTGATATGGAACACATTGTTGACGTTATTGCTAAGAGCGTAGTAAAATCGCTGTTTAAACGTAGTGTAATCGTAGTAAGAACGTGCTTTAATTACAGTAGAAGCGTGATAAGATCGTGTTGCAATCGGATAACTCGTGGTATGGTGATGATGAGCATAGACAGATCTTGATAAGCGTAGTAAGGTCGCAGAATAAGCGTGGTGAGAAATTTCATCGTAATAACTAATCAGAAAATATATGAACTATTCCAGGTATGTGTCAATTAAGGATATATGAACACAGAAATACGTGAGATGTTATACGCTGACAAAATAAGTTTCATTAAACTCGTTCAACCTTACTTTTCGTTATCAATACTTGATCAGTAATTTTAAGGAATTAAGTCCCTAGATATACGTATATAGGTTAAATAAATGACAAATGCGAATAAATCTGTATATGTGCCTTGCTTTCTATGTTGCTAATTATCTTTGTTCAGATCAACAATTATAAAGTCTAAATATAACTATATGTCCTCTGTAGAAAGCCGACAATTTTCAACAATCCTTCTCAAAATAATCATATTTATATCCCATATATTTATGAATCTGAAGTCAAACTGAAGGTGTATCAGTCCTATGTTCGCAACTTATCATAAATGCCTTTTATTGGATGATTGTGCAATGTTTTTGGAGGGTTTTTTTTCGAACAAAAGGTGGGAATGCAGTATCTTGTTAACTACTACAATGTGTTATGAATACAACATGTTATATTTGTATCTTTGTAATATTTGTATTTAAACAAGTACTTTACTATTTAGGATAATGAAATCAATGAAAACTGGTCACATTATAATGCTTTGCAATGAAACTCATTTGTGTTAAAAGAATAAGATAGAAATACTCAATTATAAATGAAACTTTACAACGCTAATAGCTTATGCAGTATAACATACGTGACATCGTGCGAAGGAGAATAGACATCTGATATTTCAATGTTTATAAACACTTAAACATCACATTCAGCGTTAAGGACGTTCTAAATTGTTCGACAGAAGTTGGTCTCTAGGCCATTTGCTTTCAGTTTGCTTTTCAATATAATATAAGTGTTATGCAATGATGTGCGGTTTTTCCAAAAAAGATGTTTGAATACATTGGTTAACCAATTTGCAGCAGTGCAAAATAGTGTTTATTTTCAAATTTGCATTCTTAATTGAAACATGATTTAATACCTCAATATATATCACCATGTTTTATACTCTAAACCCACCGTTCAAGACCCTCATTGGAAGTAAAGGTTGTTCAAACCATCCTGATTGTCGCACGAGATGTAAAGTTTCTATAGTCGGCGTGTCATAGTTAAAAAATGAAGATGACATTTGACCTTGACGGTTTAGATAACTTTGTAAAACAACGTATTTGATGTTTACAATCGTATCATTCACTTCTATCGACCACGGTTAAGGGTCATACGATCCTTTAAGATAATCACAACGTCTTCATTATACTTTAGAATGACATTTGTTATAGAAACAAAAAAATACAATGCACATCGTATAATGTTACACACGGAAAAATTACTTACAGAATTTGAACAAACAGTCTTCAATTTGTACCATATGAATAGTGCAGAGTCATATCTTTTCTAAATGTTTCCTCATTCATTTAGTATAACGCGACTAGTATTTACCAATAACCATAATCATAATTTTGGTAATTGATTGAAAGTTGTCTCATTGGCACTCATACCACATCTTCCTATATCTATTGACACATCTGTTTCATATTTGCTATCGTTCACTAAAATATCGTTATTTCAGCTTTATGGACCAGCAATATGTTGTAAGTTAGGTCGAATTGGTCTGTCCGACATCTCTATTTGATTAAGATTCGTTACTATCAGAGCTCCATTTGCCTCTACCTTAACACCACGCCATCGTGTTCTATTAGATTTTGTTGGCATAACTGTATTTTTTTCGCGAAATGTACGTATTAATCAGAAATAGAAATGAAGGAATGATTCTGTATTGATATGGAACACATTGTTAACGTTATTGCTAAAAGCGTAGTAAGATCGCGGTTTAAACGTAGTGTAATCGTGGTAAGAACGTGCTGTAATCGCAGTAGAAGCGTGATAAGATCGTGTTGCAATCGGATAACTCGTGGTATGGTGATGATGAGCATAGACAGATCTTGATAAGCGTAGTAAGGTCGCAGAATAAGCGCGGTGAGAAATTTCATCGTAATAACATATACGAAAATATATGAATTATCCCAGGTATGTGTCAACCAAGGATATATGAACACTGAAATACGTGAGATGTTATACGCTAAAAATAAATTTCATTAAAATCTTTCAACCTTACTTTTCGTTATCAATACTTGATCAGTAATTTTAAGGAATTAAGTCCCTAGATCTACGGATATAGGTTAAATAAATGACATATGCGAATAAATGTGTATATGTGCCTTGCTTTCTATGTTGCTAATTATCTTTGTTCAGATCAACAATTATAAAGTCTACTATAACTATATGTCCTTTGTAGAAAGCCGACAATTTTCAACAAGCCTTCTCAAAATAATCATGTTTATATCCCATATATTTATGAACCTGAAGTCAAACTGAAGGTGTATCAGTCCTGTGTTCGCAACTTATCATAAATGCCTTTTAATTGTTTGATTGTGTAATGTTTTTGGACGGTTTTTTTTCGAACAAAAAGTGGGAATCCGATATCTTTGTAACGACTACAATGTATTATGAATACAACATGTTATATTTGTTTCTTTGTAATATTTGTTTTTAAACAAGAACTTTACTATTTAGGATAATGAAATCAATGAAAACTGGTCACATTATAATGCTTTACAATGAAACTCATTTGTGTTAAGAGAATAAGATAGAAATACTCAATTATAAATGAAACTTTACTACGCTAATAGCTTATGCAGTATAACACACGTGACATCGTGCAAAGGAGAACAGACATCTGATATTTCAATGTTTATAAACACTAAACCGTCACATTCAGCATTAAGGACGTTCTAAATTGTTCGACCGAAGTTGGTCTCTAGGCTATTTGCTTTCAGTTTGTTTTTCAATGTAATATAAGTGTTATGCAATGATGTGCGGTTTTCCAAAATGATGTATGAATACATTGGTTAATATTATTCGAACCAGTTTGCAGCAGTGCAAAATTGTGTTTATTTTCAAATTTGCATTCTTAATTGAAACGTGATTTAATACCTCAATATATCTCACCATGTTTTGTACTCTATACTCACCGTTCATGACCCTCATTGGAAGTAAAGATTGTTCAAACCATCCTGATTGTCGCACGAGATGTAAAGTTTCTATAGTCGGCGTGTCATAATAAAAAAATGAAGATGACATTTGACCTTGATGGTTTAGATAACTTTGAAAAACAACATATTTGATGTTTACAATCGTATCATTCACTTCTATCGACCACGGTTAAGGGTAATACGATCCTTTAAGATAATCACAACGTCTTCATTATACTTTAGAATGACATTTGTTATAGAAACAAAATAATAGAATGCACATCGCATAATGTTACACACGGAAAAATTACTTACAGAATTTGAACAAACAGTCTTCAGTTTGTACCATCTGAATAGTTCAGAGTAATATCATTTCCTAATGCTTCCTAATTCATTTTGTATAACACGACTAGTATTTACCAATAACCATAATCATAATCTTGGTAATTGATTAAGAGTTGTCTCATTGGCACTCATACCACATCTTCCTATATCTATTGGCACATCTGTTTGATATTTGCTATCGTTCACTAAAATATCGTTATTTCAGCTTTATGGACCAGCAATAGGTTGTAAGTTAGGTCGGATTGGTCGGTCCGAAATCTCTACTTGATCAAGATTCGTTACTATCAGAGCTCCATCTGCCTCTACCCTAACACCACGCCATCGTGTTCTATTAGATTTTGGTAGCATGACTGTTTTTTTCGCGAAATCTACGTATTAATCAGAAATAAAAATGAAGGAATGATGCTGTATTAATATGGAACACATTGTTGACGTTATTGCTAAGAGCGTAGTAAGATGGCGGTTTAAACGTACAGATGGGTGCGGTCCTAACCTTGACAAAAGTTAACTTAGAGTTAACTTGTTGACTGCTTTCTAAGTTAACTTGAGAATTTTTAAGCAGTCAAGCAAGTTAACTTCGTCGTTGGTGGACCAGACCTACGGTCTGCTTTTTTAGGACTGCTGCAGACCTATCGACAAGTCTGCTCCAGACCAGACCTATGGACAAGTCTGCTTTTGACCAGTCCTGAGGACAGGTCTGCCCCAGACCAGACCTGTGGACAAGTCTGCTTTTGACCAGTCCTGAGGACAGGTCTGCCTCAGACCAGACCTGTGGACAGGTCTGCTCCTGACCAGACCTGAGGACAGGTCTGCTTTTGACCAGACCTGTGGACAAGTCTGCTATTGACTAGACCTGAGGACAGGTCTGCTTATGACAGATTATCGTTATAAGAGTTTTCATATCAGACTTGAGCTTTCATTAAAATATGTAAACAACATTCGCATTGTTTTTCCACAGATATCATTTATTATTAACTCGCTAGACTCTACTAGATATTATACAAATGCTCTCTTTTATTTGATATACATGTATTCTTATATAAATAAAAAATGGCTATACGATCACACAGAGGTTTTTTTTTTGAAGGCGGATAGAAAGGTTATCCAACGCATCGGAACAATATTCTTATATCACGGGATATCGGCAACATTGTCTACGTTACTTCGTTCCCCGTTGTTTACCTGTCCCTTCCTAAATTTTACTTTATGCATACATTTATACTTGCATGGATATTTCATTGATATTCAACTTGTTTGCATTGGATTTACTATTCCATTTTCCGCAGAATATTCTAACAGAAATTGTACAGTGTCCGTAAGCATACGGTGTGGTAAAACTATCAACAATCTCGACAAACTCGTCAGATTTATCGAGAGATTTGTCATTGCCGATATTTATATGGGACGTCCTAAAATTATACTCAATGCACACTTTAATGAAATTGTTGCCACTTGGCGTTTAACTATAAACAAAATCAATCAACCGACATAATAGATTCCAAGAAGAGAACCTCGTATACTTTGTTTTATTACAAAATCATTGTAAATAGTACAAATGAATTCAGACATGTCAGTGTTGGTACTTTGATGATGTGGCATAATAGTTTTGTTTTACACGTACACCATCATGAACTCCTATATATGATGTGACTGTTATTATGAATAAAGAGATGAAATTCTGACATTCTCAATTTATTCAGAATATTTTTTGCATTAATAGTTTTCCAATATTATTGATTACCTGTACATTTACGGTCCTACTAAAACGTGAACAGGACCGCCAGGAGAAGACATTAAGGTGCTCTGTACAATGGTATGCGGGTATATAGATTTGCAAATAAAAGTGCACATATGATCAGTTTTGGTCAATTAGTTTTGTTTTCCAAGTCAGCATGAGGTATTAAAACTACTGAAATTTTGTTACGTATCAATATTTTGAATAAAATGAGGACATGCTGGTATCCTAAATTTATGCGAACCAAAATTTGTTGTTATTATATTGCAAAATTGCTGTCCATTGTCATGATTGTATTATACATTAAATCCTGACCAGAGATGGGTCCGATTACTTTCAATGTAATTGATTAAATTACAATTACTTTGTCATTTGTACGATTAAATTAAATTAATGATTACATCATTTCTGAGAGTGTCTGATTAAATTAATGATTTCACTGGCAAAGTAATCATGATTACATCTGATTACAATGAATTAAAAAAAAACATTTTGCATGATGTGAATAAATAAACGTTTAATATATAACTATAGCATTTTTTAGAAAGTATTGTGTTTGCTATATTATAAAATGATAACTTCAAACTTCATCTATTTAATAAACCTCAAAAGTTCACTTCATACATACATGAACATTGTGTGACTGGTTACGACCCATTGCACTTTATCATCATTAATCTCTGAATTATTTTGACTTCAATTGAATATAGCTGTATAAAAAGCATTTGCTGTTTGTCTTCTGACATATTCTAGACTTTAATTTATATTTGTTTCAAGGTACAGTTTATGTGAGTTAAAATATGGATGAAATTGTACCACTTTAATCAAAATTTGCTTATTTTAAACAAGATATTTGTCCAACTTTTAATTAATTTTGTGCTAATTGGATAAATTATCACTTGTCTGATTTATCTTTTACCATATATATTGTCCTACAGCTATACTCAGTTGGTAATTGCAATAAAAACAAACCTTAATTGGTTTCCTACCTGTCAATTCAAAGATAACAAAAATCAGAACATTAACAAACAATTATAATTAAGGGTTAAAGAAAGGTATTACTTGAATATAACAGTTATTATCAAATATATATGTGTACGTCTTTAAATTGTGAATATATGTACAATATCTTTTACTAAAGCCACAAACATATAATACAATTATATGTTTGTGGCCTTAGTAAAATATATTGTACATATATTCTTAAGCTATTATTGACTTTTCAATACTGTAACAGTTTATTTTTTACTGAAGTATACAAACCAATTGTCATGTTTTATAAAAAATAAAGTAAACCAAACTATCTTAACATGTTCAACATCAATTGAATAAGAATAACAAAAAGTTTCCTTTATTGACCATAAACACAGTTTAATTTTTTTCATTGTAATCAGAATGTAATCATAAAGTAATCAGGATTACAGGGTATTTTGAAAAGTAATTGATTAAATTAAATTACATGTAATCAGATTTTTGGCTGATTAATGATTACAATGATTACTTGAAGAATTGTAATCAATTACAGCTGATTAACGATTACAATTACAATTACCCCAACTCTGATCCTGACATAAAAAAATGACTTATTTACTGTCCGGGTATATAGATTTTCAAATTAAAGTGCACATATGGTCAGTTTTGATGGATGCAGTCCAATAATTTTGTTACGTATCAATATTTTGAATAAAATGAGGACATGCTGGTATCCTAAATTTATGTGAACAAAAATTTGTTGTTATTATATTGCAATATTGCTGTCCATTGTCATGATTGTATAATACATTAAATCCTGACATAAAAAAATGACTGATTTACTGTCCGGGTATATAGATTTTCAAATTAAAGTGCACATATGGTCAGTTTTGGTGGATGCAGTCAAATAATTTTGTTGTTCAAGTCAGCTGGAGGTATCAAAACTACTGAAATGTTGTTACATATCAATATTTTGAATAAAATGAGGACATGCCGATATCCTAAATTTATGCGAACCAAAATTTTTTGTTATTATATTGCAATATTGCTGTCCATTGTCATGATTGTATTTTACATTAAATCCTGACATAAAAAATATGGCTGATTTACTATGCCGGTATATAGATTTTTAAATTAAAGTGAACATATGGTCAGTTTTGGTAATGCGGTCAAATAATTTTGTTGTACAAGTCAGCTGGAGGTATCAAAACTACTGAAATTTTGTTACGTATCAATATTTTGAATAAAATGAGGACATGCTGGTATCCTAAATTTTTGCGAACCAAAATTTGTTGTTATTATATTGCAATATTGCTGTCCATTGTCATGATTGTATTATACATTAAATCCTGACATAAAAAAATGACTGATTTACTGTCATGGTATATAGATTTTCAAATTAAAGTGCACATATGGTCAGTTTTGGTGGATGTGGTCAAATAATGTTGTTGTACAAATCAGCTGGAGGTATCAAAACTACTGAAATTTTGTTACGTATCAATATTTTGAATAAAATGAGGACATGCTGGTATCCTAAATTTATGTGAACAAAAATGTGTTGTTATTATATTGCAATATTGCTGTCCATTGTCATGATTGTATTATACATTAAATCCTGACATAAAAAAAATGACTGATTTACTGTCCGGATATATAGATTTTCAAATTAAAGTGCACATATGGTAAGTTTTGGTTATGTGGTCAAATAATTTTGTTGTACAAATCAGCTGGAGGTATCAAAACTACTGAAATTTTGTTACGTATCAATATTTTGAATAAAATGAGGACATGCTGGTATCCTAAATTTATGCGAACCAAAATTTGTTGTTATTATATTTAAATATTGCTGTCCATTGTCATGATTGTATTATACATTAAATCCTGACATAAAACATGACTGATTTACTGTCCGGGTATATAGATTTTCAAATTAAAGTGCACATATGGTCAGTTTTTGTGGATGCGGTCAAATAATTTTGTTGTACAAGTCAGCTGGAGGTATCAAAACTACTGAAATTTTGTTACGTATTAATATTTTGAATAAAATGAGGACATGCTGGTATCCTAAATTTATGTGAACAAAAATTTGTTGTTATTATATTGCAATATTGCTGTCCATTGTCATGATTGTATAATACATTAAATCCTGACATAAAAAAAAATGACTGATTTACTGTCCGGGTATATAGATTTTCAAATTAAAGTGCACATATGGTCAGTTTTGGTGGATGCAGTCAAATAATTTTGTTGTTCAAGTCAGCTAGAGGTATCAAAACTACTGAAATTTTGTTACATATCAATATTTTGAATAAAATGAGCACATGCCGATATCCTAAATTTATGCGAGCCAAAATGTTTTGTTATTATATTGCAATATTGCTGTCCATTGTCATGATTGTATTATACATTAAATCCTGACATAAAAAATATGGCTGATTTACTATGCCGGTATATAGATTTTTAAATTAAAGTGAACATATGGTCAGTTTTCGTAATGCGGTCAAATAATTTTGTTGTACAAGTCAGCTGGAGGTATCAAAACTACTGAAATTTTGTTACGTATCAATATTTTGAATAAAATGAGCACATGCCGATATCCTAAATTTATGCGAACCAAAATTTTTTGATATTATATTGCAATTTTGCTGTCCATTGTCATGATTGTATCACACATTGAATCCTGACATAAAACAATATGGCTGATTTACTATGCGGGTATATAGATTTACAAATTAAAGTGCATATATGGTCAGTTTTGGTGGATGCGGTCAAATAATTTTGTTGTACAAGTCAACTAGAGGCATCAAAACTACTGAAATTTTGTTACGTATCAGTATTTTGAGTAAAAAGAGGACATGCTGGCACCCTTAATAGGTGAACAAAAATGTGTAGTCATTATTTAAATGAATTAAACTATTGCTGATTGTGCCTGCATAGTTCAAGGTTGTATATCTAACAAAGACGTATACACCTAACATCAAATATACTTCTTTTCAAAAATATACATAATATGATTGAATTTGATCTCGGAATATATATATATTCAGTGCCTGTTATCATTGTAACCGAGATCACTTTTATAATAGATAGATTGTCAGATCACAAATAAATTTGTGTTACGTTCTGTGCGTACTTATTTTCAAATATTTGTATTTAATCCTGTTCATAAAACGGAAGTATTAATTTTCAAATTACTTTATTTTCGATGTTTATACTACGAAACAAAGATATTAAAAATATTTTTTTTAAATCAACGAAGAGCGGTCCTGGTTACAAGTTAACTTAGTGTCGAGCAGACCAGTCAAAAGTTAACTTGGGAACAGGTCTGGTTTTGATCGGATTCGTCCAAGCAGAAGTTAACTTTGTGGCAGGACCGGTTTCCAAGTTAACTTATGTTAACTTTATGACAGGGCTGGTTCCGAAGTTAACTTATGTTAACTTATGACAGGACTGGTTCGAAGTTATATTATATCAATAGCGGACCTGTTTTCAAGTTAACTTTTTGGCAGACATAAAAACAGTCCTAGGACCAAGTCCGCTTTTCAAGTTAACTAGATTTTGGTCCTAGAACTGGTCAGAGCAGTCCTATATTCGGTCACAGGTTAACTTTGACCAGTCCAAATGACTGGTTATCAAATTAACTTGCTGTACAGGTTAGGAGTGCACCCATCTGTTGTGTAATCGTGGTAAGAACGTGCTATAATCGTAGTAGAAGCGTGGTAAGATCGTGTTGCAATCGGATAACTCGTGGTATGGTGATGATGAGCATAGACAGATCTTGATAAGCGTAGTAAGATCGCAGAATAATCGCGGTGAGAAATTTTATCGTAATAATATATACGAAAATATATGAATTATTCCAGGTATGTGTCAACTAAGGATATATGAACACTGAAATACGTGAGATGTTATACGCTAAAAATAAATTTCATTAAAATCTTTCAACCTTACCCTTCGTTATCAATACTTGATCAGTAATTTTAAGGAATTAAGTCCCTAGGTATACATGATATAGGTAAAATAAATGACATATGCGAATAAATGTGTATATGTGCCTTGCTTTCTATGTTGCTAATAAGCTTTGTTCAGATCAACAATTATAAAGTCTAAATATAACTATATGTCCTTTGTAGAAAGCCGAAAAACAAGCCTTCTCAAAATAATCATGTTTATATCCCATATATTTATTAACCAGAAGTCAAACTGAAGGTGTATCAGTCCTGTGTTCGCAACTTGTCATAAATGCCTTTAAATTGAATGGTTGTGCAATGTTTTTGGAGGGTTTTTTTTCGAACAAAAGGTGGGAATGCGATATCTTTTTAACTACTACAATGTATTATGAATACAACATGTTATGTTTGTTTCTTTGTAATATTTTTTATTTAAACAAGTACTTTACTATTTCGGATAATGAAATCAATGAAAACTGATCACATTATAATGCTTTGCAATGAAACTCATGTGTGTTAAAAGAATAAGATAGAAATACTCAAGTATAAATGAAACTTTACAACGCTAATAGCTTATGCGGTATAACAAACGTGACATCGTGCAAAGGAGAATAGACATCTGATATTTCAATGTTTATAAACAATAAAACATCACATTCAGTGTTATGGACGTTATAAATTGTTCGACAGAAGTTGGTCTCTAGGCCATTTGCTTTCAGTTTGTTTTTCAATATAATATAAGTGTTATGCAATGATGTACGATTTTCCAAAATGCTGTACAAATACATTGGTAAATATTATTCGAACCAGTTTGCAGCAGTTCAAAATTATGTTTTACTTTCAAATTTGCATCCCTAATTGAAACTTGATTTGATACCCCAGGTTATCTAATTAGGTTTCGTACTCCATACCGACCGTTCAAGACCCTCGTGATTTAATGCCTCAATATATCTCACCATGTTTTATACTCTATACCGACTGTTCAAGACCCTCATTGGAAGTATAGGTTGTTCAAACCATCCTGATTGTCGCACGAGATGTAAAGTTTCTATAGTCGGCGTGTCATAGTTATAAAATGAAGATGACATTTGACCTTGATGGTTTAGATATCTTTGAAAAACAACGTATTTGATGTTTACAATCGTATCATTCACTTCTATCGACCACGGTTAAGGGTCATACGATCTTTTAGGATAATCACAACGTCTTCATTATCGTTTAGAATGACATTTGTTATAGAAACAAACAAAAATACAATGCACATCGTATAATGTTACACACGGAAATATTACTAACAGAATTTGGACAAACAGTCTTCAGTTTGTACCATTTGAATAGTTCAGAGTAATATCATTTCCTAATGTTTCCTCATTCATTTAGTATAACGCGACTAGTATTTACCAATAATCATAATCATAATATTGGTAATTGATTATAAGTTGTCTCATTGGCACTCATACCACATCTTCCTATATCTATTGACACATCTGTTTCATATTTGCTATCGTTCACTAAAATATCGTTATTTCAGCTTTATGGACCAGCAATAGGTTGTAAGTTAGGTCGGATTGGTCGGTCCGACATCTTTACTTGGTCAAGATTCGTTACTATCAGAGCTCCATCTGCCTCTACCCTAACACCACGCCATCGTGTTCTATTAGATTTTGGTGGCATGCCTGTATTTTTTTCGCGAAATCTACGTATTAATCAGAAATAGAAATGAAGGAATGATGCTGTATTGGTATGGAACACATTGTTGACGATATTGCTAAGAGCGTAGTAAAATTGCGGTTTAAACGTAGTGTAATCGTGGTAAGAACGTGCTATAATCGCAGTAGAAGCGTGGTAAGATCGTGTTGCAATCGGATAACTCGTCGTATGGTGATGATGAGCATAGACAGATCTTGATAAGCGTAGTAAGTTCGCTGAATAAGCGCGGTGAGACATTTTATCGTAATAACATATACGACAATATATGAATTATTCCAGGTATGTGTCAACCAAGGATATATGAACACTTTTTCTCAATACCAATAACAAATATTAACTATGATATAATTGAAGAATAATTTGAACGTCTTTGTAGCATCGGATCTTTCGCGATCCTTTTCACGATCTTCAAAAATACGGTACGTGATCTTTCACGATCCAAAAAAATCCATTTTTGTGTAAATAGTTCTTTATTTACCAAGTTTCAGATTATGTTTATGCAAAATAACTATAAGAACCATTTGATTAATTCAAATAGAATGCCCTTATTCGTATTAAACTAGGTTTTCTAGTCGAATTTGTGAAAAAAATCATGTTTGTTTACATTTTTTATGGCATTGAAATGTCGAGAAGCAATCTGCCTTTTGTTGTTTTGTAATAACTATGTACTTTTAAAACTCGATATTCTCACATGCTAATCATAATGTTGAACCATTTTGACAGACAGTTTTATTTTGTCGTAATTTTGTCTGTGTAATTAATTAAATTATAATATGTATTGACTTTTCATATGTCTTCTCGATTAAATGTCTTTCACAATCCGTTACCAGAACTGTCACGATCGTCGCTCAATACTTGACCGCCGTTAGATATTCTTTCACGCTCATTTCTCTCGATAAACCGAATGACACCCGTGAAAGAGCTCCAGTGTAAAACCTTTTAAACGGGAAAACAAAGGTTCAATCTATATCAAGATGTACGTAATTAGTGGTGAAGTGTCATGGAAATAGATAAAAAAAAATAAGGATAAATATCCCTATACGCTTTATAAGAAACTAAATGGAAAAATGTTATTTCTATTGAATTTATTATTGTGTTTTAAAACCAAATTTTCCTCCGTAAGTTAAATTTTATCGAATCTTTTGCTCTTACTATATCTATTGTTTGAGCAAGTCGGCTTAATTAAGGCTTTACAGCTAATTTCCTAATGCATATACAGCAAAACTTTGGTTGGCTTGCTTGCTTTGTTTGTTTGTTTAATTGTTTATACAAACTTTGTAAATAAGATTGACATTTTTAAACAATATGAATAGGCATAGTTTAACCTGTATTTTTAATATTTGAATTAAATGGGGTGTTATCATAATGATTATCCAATAAAAGAAAAGCAAGCAAGTCAACTAAAGTCTTGCTCTACATGCTTAAAGAAATGAGCTGTAATAGATAAAAAAAAAAAAATTATACAGTGAAAATGCACCGCATATACAATACTAATGATTCGCTCCACAGTAAAAATTAAAGAATAGTATCATTATTCGACAGTAAACATGACTAGCATTACGAAATCATCATAGTGGAATTTAGTTAAATATGAAGAAACTGAATGACAAAACATATTCTACGTTCTACAACTTTATTAATTGTATTAAAATGAATATTTTTTACTGCAACAACATCTAACCTGTTAGTTATAAAGCACCTGCACGATCTGTTCGTGAAATGTCCTAAATATTCACCTATTTTGGTATATATTTCACATCTGGATGGCTTTAGGCGCGATAAAACCCCGCTCGCATCTCTTACTTTGTTTTATTAGTATTATGTATTTCTGAACATATACATTTTAACTAATTTTCTTCATTTTCTTCAAAAATTAAAAAAAGTTCGTCTGTTTATGTATCATTCTACATTAGACATTTATTGCATATACAGTAAAAATGATATTTTAGGATCCGCACTTTACATACACTGGTTATACGCTAAAAATAAATGTCATTAAAATCTTTCAACCTTACTTTTCGTTATCAATACTTGATCAGTAATTTTAAGGAATTAAGTCCCTAGATATACATGATATAGGTTAAATAAATGACATATGCGAATAAATGTGTATATGTGCCTTGCTTTCTATGTTGCTAATTATCTTTGTTCAGATCAACAATTATCACAACAACGAGCATCACTGAAGAGACATGTATTGTCGAAATGCGCATCTGGTGCAACAAAATTGGTACCGTTGATTTTATTATAAAGTCTAAATATAATTATATGTCCTTTGTAGAAAGCCGACAATTTTCAACAAGCCTTCTCAAAATAATCATGTTTATATCCCATATATCTATGAACCTGAAGTCAAACTGAAGGTGTATCAGTCCTGTGTTCGCAACTTATCATAAATGCCTTTTAGTTGTATGATTGTGCAATGTTTTTGGAGGGGTTTTTTTCGAACAAAAGGTAGGAATGCGATATCTTTTTAACTACAACAATGTATTATGAATACAACATGTTATATTTGTTTCTTTGTAATATTTGTATTTAAACAAGTATTTTACTTTTTAGGATAATGAAATCAATGAAAACTGGTCACATTTTAATGCTTTGCAATGAAACTCATTTGTGTTAAAATAATAAAATAGAAATACTCAATTATAAATGAAACTTTACAACGCTAATAGCTTATGCAGTATAACACACGTAACATCGTGCAAAGGAGAATAGACATCTGATATTTCATTGTTTATAAACAAAAAACCATTACATTCAGCGTTAAGGACGTTCTAAATTGTTCGACAGAAGTTGGTCTCTAGGCCATTTGCTCTCAGTTTGTTTTTCAATATAATATAAGTGTTATGCAATGATGTGCGGTTTTCCAAAATGATGTATGCATACATTGGTTTATATTATTCGAACCAGTTTGCAGCAGTGCAACATTGTGTTTATTTTCAAATTTGCATTCTTAATTGAAACGTGATTTAATACCTCAATATATCTCACCATGTTTTGTACTCTATACCCACCGTTCAAGACCCTCATTGGAAGTAAGTATTAGATAAAATACAAAGGTAACAAAGAAACAGGCCGGTAACAACCGTTGCCGGATAGTTTTTTCCTGCACGAGTAGTCAGGTCAAGGTCCGAGGCGACCTGGCTACAGGTGCAGAAAAACTATTAAGCTGGTTGTTACCGGTCTGTTTCTTTTGTTAATTTTGATTTTTTATCTGACTTGTAAGAGGTTTCAAGAAAGTAATAATAAATTTTGCAAGATTTGAGAAACTAAGATAGCCACAAAGCAGTAAATGTAAGTTTTAGTATAGATCTAAACATTTTTTTTTTCATTTCCCTTCAATCGAGATTTAAAAAAAAAAAAAAAAAATGAGGAATCTAATAAATTGGTAAAAAAGAACTATTTCAAGTAAAATATAAATGTTGTACACATTTAAGACTTTTAAAATGCAACTTCGTAAAAAAGTAAAATATTAAAGAAATATTTTTTAGTGGTAAGTAGGATAACGTTTGATTTTTATGGATGAAACGGAGAGCGGGGAGGGGAGGTTTTTATTTTTAAAATAAATAGTCTGTTCTTCATTTTGGATGAAAAAATGCAGAATGTGCCATTCCATCCCCCCCTTAAAAAAATCGTAAAAATCGCGCGTTTGATGCCAAATACATGAATTTAATATTTAGTGGTGGGGGTCCCGGGGGTTGAAACAACCCTTTTTTGGATGACCAATGCATTTAAATGGGGACATTAAGTTGAACCCCCCCCCCCTGTTTTGTCCTGGATTTGGACCTGGATCCGCCACTGATGTAAATGCGATAACAATATAAGATCATATAAATGTATCAAAGGAATGAATTTCCTACTTCATTAGTAAATGAAATGTTTATGATAAAATGAATTTTGTCTTAATATTATATATATTCAGGCATATACTTTTTTTTTAATTCATGCTCGTCTCTAGATCTGCAAGTGATGGTCAGGAATAAACACGTGTTACATTATGATCCAATCGCAGCTTACCGTCCAAAATTGATGACATAAGTTGAAAGATTTTCTTCTAGATTCGCTGCTTATTTGGAGTGTATTACATGAACACTTGTTGTTTATATGATCAATCGTGGATTGGTGAGTTGATAGGGATTTTATCTTTTGATAAGATTTGAATTTTATTTACTGATTTCCTGTCTTATCTTTATTGAAATATATACGTCAGTATCATCATTTCTTTACTTTCAGCATTGTCCGAAATACTATTCATATCCATATATTGAAGAAAACATTTATTGGCCGAATATGTTGCTTCATAAAGGGGTGGTATGTTCTTTTTTTAGTGTATTAACTATTTACTTTTCAACGCAAACACCAATTTTTTTGTGGTTTAAATTAGCACTATTTACGGTATTCGGAAAATCAGGAATCATGCCAAATACTTATTTGTCATCTGCTTGACCATAATATTTTTTCTCATAAAATTTGGAATCAAAATATCTTTTTAGGAGAAAACCATACCCCCTCCCCCTTTTGAAGTTAAAATGTTCCTTAATGTATATGATATGAATAGTATTTTACTGGAAATGTTTGAAAGAAGATGTCGATGCTATAACGTAATTATTTTGTTCAATAAAAAAAAGACAGGAAATAAGTCGGTGACCCAAAAAGTTCTAATCTAATTGAAAGTTAAAGTGCCCATGAACTCACTGATCATGCACGAGTGATTCTATTCATAAAAAGTCTCCGTGTAACAACCAAAAAAAAGTCCGTGTATCGTCTTAAAAGTGTCCGTGTAACACCCGTTAATGTACTGTTTTCTATATCTCTGCGGGGGGTCAAGTCTTACAAAGGTTGTTCAAACCATCCTAATTGTTGCACGAGATGTAAAGTTTCTATAGTCGGCGTGTCATAGTTAAAAAATGAAGATGACATTTGACCTTAATGGTTTAGATAACTTTGAAAAACAACGTATTATATGTTTACAATCGTATCATTCACTTCTATCGACCACGGTTAAGGGTCATACGATCCTTTAAGATAATCACAACGTCTTCATTATACTTTAGAATGACATTTGTTATAGAAACAAAAAAATACAATGCACATCGTATAACGTTGCACACGGAAACATTACTTACAGAATTTGGACAAACAGTCTTCAGTTTGTACCATATGAATAGTTCAGAGTAATATCATTTCCTAATGCTTCCTCATTCATTTAGTATGACGCGACAAGTATTTACCAATAACCATAATCATAATCTTGGTAATTGATTAAGAGTTGTCTCATTGGCACTCATACCACATCTTCCTATATCTATTGACACATCTGTTTCATATTTGCTATCGTTCACTAAAATATCGTTATTTCAGTTTTATGGACCAGCAAAAGGTTGTTAGTTAGGTCGTATTGGTCGGTCCGGCATCTCTACTCGATCAAGGTTCGTTACTATCAGAGCTCCATCTGCCTCTACCCTAACACCACGCCATCGTGTTCTATTATATTTTGGTGGCATGACTGTATTTTTTTCGCAAAATCTACGTATTAATCAGAAATAGAAATGAAGGAATGATGCTGTATTGATATGACACACATTGTTGACGTTATTGCTAAGAGCGTAGTAAAATCGCGGTTTAAACGTAGTGTAATCGTGGTAAGAACGTGCTATAATCGCAGTAGAAGCGTGGTAAGATCGTGTTGCAATCGGATAACTCGTGGTATGGTGCTGATGAGCATAGACAGATCTTGATAATCGTAGTAAGGTCGCAGAATAAGCGCGGTGAGAACGTGTTACAACGTAGCGAAATCGTTGTAGAAGTGTAATGAGGACGTAGTAGGATCGTGAAAGCAACGAAAATTTACATTTTCATGCCGCTCCTACCGCGACCTCACCACGATCTGAATTTAATTTAGATCGCGGTGAGCCTGTTTCGATCGTGCTCTAGTGGGACTGGGGCTTTATAAATTGGTTCACTTAATTTAAGTTCTTTATCTTGATCAGAATACATCGAAACAACAATTACCGATAGACCAGTTAATTAATTACATACATGGATTGAACGGATAATGTTCGTATGTGAGACGAATTCCACAGTAGGCAACAAACGAAGACAACTACGAAGACAAGTTTCCTCGACATGTTGTTAAGCAATAACATATAAGAAAGGTAACTGCACTGATTTTAACGCATTGGTTTTGTTTTATGTGAGCAATAGAAAGTATATTAGTACATGTAAAATATGTTTAAACTGGAGTTAGAGAGCTGTGCTTGAATTTTCTTTTGTTTGCATGTTAAATTAGGCGTAATCTCGTCTTGTGTCATATCATTGTTTGTTGGGTTTTTTTAAAAGGGGCGGGAAATATCTTTTGAACTACTATATTTTTCTGTTTGATACTAAATGTAAAGAAGCCATATTGACCCAAATCTTTTCAATAGAACATGTTAATGTCTTTGTTACATTTAGTTTAAACAAATACTTTACAGTTTATTCAGGGTACAATGATACCGATGATATGACATACAGTTGTTTTGTACGTATGTACTGTTTTAAAAGTGTAGTCAGTTGGCCAATTGATTTTATTTTACAACATACCAAAGACATAAATAAAAATTTAGTTTTTCAATATCATATTAGAGTTTTGCGATAATATTCGGTTTGTCAGAATACTACATCAATATATTTTACATGACACTTTGGCATATATCGGACCTATCAATTTATAACGTTTCTAAATTCATAGGTTGAAGATGACATTTTACTGTTTGTGGCTAGCACATTCGGATTCAACCTGATACTGGCTTACAAACAAACACCATTGAAGGTACATCATGTATTACGTAACCGGAAACTTAACATATTGTATATATATATCTTTACAAAGGGAGACAAGCAGTTCACATACATTGTTTCAACATATAACAGAGTTATCTCTCTTTCTATACTCATATACTAAAGCATACATAGCAAACACTACAGACATTTGACCTTGATTGTTTAGATAAATTTGTAAAACATTTTTCGTATTGGATGTTTACAATGGTTTTAATCTATCCGCCACGATCAAGGTTCATACGATCCTTTCATATAATTTTCACGTGTTTACTTAACTTAAGAATGACACTTATTATAGAAACTTAAAATACAATGCACATGGCATAGTTTTACACAAGGACAAAATAATACGGAACTTGGTAAAACACTCTTCAGTTTGTACCATATGAATAGCTCAGGGTAATATTATCTTACAATGCTTCCCTCTTCGTATCAATATCGCGTGACTAGTATTTGACCATTGTCATATTCTTGTTATAGAGTCGAGTTTATAATTTGTGTTTTAAAAAAAAAATAAAGTAATTGAGTCCCCCTCTGAACACCTCTGACTTGTTTCAAACCTTGCTAATTGTGTTGGCTAATGTTAAAATATCAGATGACAGTCATTTACCATACATGAACATTCAGAAAACCTTTAGTTAAATATAAAAATGCACTGATCATTGAAGGTACAATTAAAATATGCCAATTATTTCATGTTTTCATCGTCTGATTTACATGGGATTGAAAGTGACCCAAGTTTCTGTGCTTTCATTCTATTTTAAAGTTACCCAGATATGTGTCCTTATTCAGAGAGTTACCGCTTTGCACAGGAGTTAATTTGTTTACAGTTTGTACCTTGTCTTTGTGTTTATTTTCAAATACTTTTTTTCCATTTTTTAATAGATATAGGAAAATGTGGTATGAGTGCCAATGAGACAACTGTCCATTCAAGTAACAATTTATAAAAGTAAACCCAAAACAATTCTAGTGTAAAATCATTCAAACGGGAAAACCAACGGTCGGTTCTAATCTATATAAAAGAAAACGAGAAACTAAACACTTATGACCCACATAAACAAACGACAACTGCTGAACATCAGATTCCTAACTTAAAACAGGTGCAAACAATTGCAACAGGTTTAAAAGTTTTAATGGTACAAAAACTTCACCCTTATCTGAAACAATAGTGTAGCATCACAACATAGAAAGACAAACTATTAATGTATAAAATAGTGCATAATTTTCTTGAAGTGAGTTCCTTCTGAAAAACAATTTGTGGATATGGTTTGTGAGCTTTATATCTGATAAAATTTACTCTATTTGCTTCAAGTGAGGTTTTATTACTGAAAGAAATGTTGTTCCAATACTTATAACTTTTTTTTCCAGTTTTTTTCTGCATTTTATGACAACTATGCTACTAAATATTTAGATTAGGAACTATTGACAGCGTGATCAAATACACAGATATTTGTACAAATGTAATGTATCTATATACTATGCTTTAAGTGTTTGGGCAGTTAATCATGTTTTATCAGTGAAATATGGCCAACTTCTCCTTTTTGATTAAATTTTAAAAATAAAAACATCTGAACTCACGGGGATTGACGCCTTTTTAAAAATGACTCCTTCACAAAACATTGATGTGGTTGATCGTCTCAAAATCATAATATGAATGAATACTGTTGACCAATTCATGTTTGTGGATACTTAGTTTTGCGTTAAGCAATATATGACAACAATGGGTCGATTTATTTTCGCAGTTTTGTAATGTTATATGAGAGAAGTCCCAATATATTAGCGACAATTTATGTTCGCGTTATGTTTCCATATGCGGAAGTCGGGAAAAGAAATTCCTCGCGAAAATTTGTTGCTTAACAGTATTATGAAATGGTTACTTTCTAAATGAAATTTTCTTTCCTAAACTCAGGAATTAAATTTCAAACAATTTTCAAAATCTTTTATTTTCTATTTATATCATCTTGGTCAGAGAATAAAATGAAAAATACTTACTTGTTATTTGTTTGAATCTTTGATCCTGTGATCCATACACGATGTCATTCTTCTCAACAGGAACTACAATATTTGATTAATTGAACAGAAGAGGATGTATTCAAAGTTAAAATCAACCGATGAAAAATAGAAAAAAGTGAATAAGAATATATCCAGTTATATATACACATATGCGGGAAACATTTCATACAAATGAAATAAAACATTGAATTAACCAACCATTTATACCATTTTTCCCCGTGTCACGTGATCAAGCAGAACACAGTTGTCTATACACCATTGAATTAACCAACCATTCATACCAGTGTTTTACCCCCTTGTCACGTGATCAAGCAGTTGTCTATACACCATTTAAATAAGAATAGTCATTGTTCGAAACTATCACGTGTTTATATTTATACCAGTGGATTTGTTCTAAAAGTCATTCAAAACAAGTTCATTGATGTATTAAACTATTAAGAGAAGTATTAAGAATATGGATATGTGTATACGCAACTAAATCCTCTTTGCAAGTAGATCCATAACGTTTAACCAACAAACAATAGTTCATTCTGTTTTTGTTGACGAATTTTTAGTTCCTGATTAACCTTTAGATTTTGTCAGTAAAGTCTACCGATTGTAAATTCAATCGACAAAGTATAATAAAGCACGTGAAGAAGAATTAGTTGATATACCGAGGCTATTTATTCACATGTGTTTCTTTTTGTTAAATAAACTTTTCAGTAACTGTTTGTATTATTGTTGGTTTTTTTTCTGTCTCAGAATCCTTAACCACAATATATCTGCAGGTGAATGATTGATGGTGAAGGTTTCAGAATTGTAGATCCTAATGACACTTTAACATCGTACTTCCTTTTGCTTTTTAGTATTAGGATACCAGTGTCATGGATTAGTCTTTTGTAGACCATACTCGCGGCTGGCGAGCAAAATATATACCCAGTATATGTAACAAGTTAGATACCACTGCTGCTTGAGGTTTTTAACAGCACTCTTACAGTACAATGCATGTTTAACTATAGATGTGTTGAGGAAATTAAGCTTTACCTTTAGAACGCATGTGGAGCATGATCTGCTTACCCTTCCGGAGCACATGAGATCACCCCTAGTTTTTGGTGGGGTTCGTGTTGTTTATTCTTTAGTTTTCTATGTTGTGTCATGTGTACTCTTGTTTTAGATTTACGAGTTTGACTGTCCCTTTGGTATCTTTCGTCCCTCTTTTATATAATTTATAAGATATCTGATAAAGAAAATTATGAGGTTATGATCGAATTCATAATGTTAATGAAGTGATACTTATAGGTGGTCAATGTTACACAGTAAAATCTTTGAAAATTGTATTTATTGGTACTGCCATTTATTGTGTTTTATGAATGATTGAAATATAATTGAACATGTATTGATATGTATGCACATATATGACCACTATTCATCTTACATCCAGTTGATAGTGATGACTTATATTTTTGTATTGCAAAAAAAAGTAAAATCACAAAAATACTGAACTCAGAGGAAAATCAATTTGGAAAGTCCATAATCACATGGCAAAATCAAAAAACAAAACGCATCAAAAACGAATGGACAAGAACTGTTATATTCCTGACTTGGAACAGGCATTTTCAAATGTAGAAAATGGTGGATTAAACCTGGTTCTTTAGCGCTAACCCTCTCACTTTAATAACAGTCTCATCAAATTCCGTTACATTTACATGATGCGTTAAATGAACAGTCACAATCAATAAAATAGTCAAAATATGGGAACATCAGTTCAATAGAACAATAGTCATGCGTTTCTTCAACTTTTTCGACGTCTTCACACTAATTTCCGTGGACTATGTACTTATTAGTAATTTGTCTTTTTCTTTTTTGGTCATGGAGTTGTCAATTCAACTTCTGACTATAAGTTTGATTGTCCCTCAGCTATATTTAGTCCCTCTTTTATAACAAATATTGAAAAGAAAATAATATCATATCAAGAGTATATAAACCCATATATCAGGGGTTGATTTCGTGATCAATTGTATGACGTCATACTTAATGATAAAACTTGCAATACGTGTAGAAAGTATATATACCTACTTTTTGAACTGATTTCAACTTTTGGAGCAGAATCTGCTTACACCATCAGAAAACAAGAGATAATCCTTTTTTAGTTAGGGGGAGTTTTTAATTGACTCTGTTGTATTTTTTTTATATATTGTTTTTCACCTGGTTGCTCTTTTCATTTCAAGGTATATAGATGTCAGTTATTTTTTTACAAATAAGAATGACTATCAGTAGAACGGCAGAACATCATCCATATAATAGGAAGTGATATTAAATGATCTACCTACTGTGATATAAAGGTTTATTACAAATAATCTAATCATAGATACCAGGATAACAAATTTATATTAACGCCAGACGCGCGTTTCGTCTACAAAAGACTCATCAGTGACGCTCGAATCAAAAATTGTTTAAAAAGCCAAATATAGTACGAAGTTGAAGAGTGATGAGGACCATAATTTCCTAAAGGTTACACAAGTATCTGAAATAAACCTGATTCAAATGTCAGTTAGAAAAAAACGCCAAGAGAGGTGTACCGTTGATTCCCTTGGGAAAAAAAAAAAAAAAATACCTCCTAGTTCCATACATATATTTTATCAACGAGAATCTCAATATCGAACTAAAACCTTTTCTTAGGTGTATCATGTTTTTTTCAATGAGAGACCGAGGTTAAACATTTTTATTTTTTTATTTTGCGCTCTAACAATAAAATTAACGGTACCAATTTTCTTGCACCAGATGCGCATTTCGACAATACATGTCTCTTCAGTGAATGTGTTATAACATATACGTTATAGGTGGCACATATGGAACATGATGGGCTTGCGCTTGTCGGAGCTTTGATATCTTTGATTAGGTTTCTCAGTCTTTTATATGGTGTCTTCTCTTTCTTTCACATTTTTTTTTTGACTGATCAATTTGCATTGGTATTTTAACCCTGTTTTAAAAATCCACATATGGTTGATTCAATGTTTGCATGTATTTCTTGTCACAATACAAAACACTTCTTATGCCCCCCCCCCCCCCCCTCCCCATTGGCCTGTGCGTTCGTTCGTTCATCTGTTTGTCCCGCTTCAAAAATAAAGAACGATTGTCAATGCGAGAATTATCTAGCAACGAACAAAATATACAAGTGTTACCAACTATAGGACAACATAGAACTGTCACCAGTAATCAAAAGTTCTACATGAAAAAAAGGACTGGTATATAATAAAACAATAAAGATGAAAAATAAAATATGGCAGATATCGACCAACGACAATCACAGAGTTTTAAATAGCGACGGACATATTTGACTTTATTGATAAATATATAAGGTAAAATCCAATAAAAAACATGATAGCACAATTATTGTCAGTTTCATTTGGTCGTAAAAATATTCATGATAATGTTAATATAATGAGTGAAAAAATAGAAATATGTCATTAACTAATTATGTATATTTTTTTCCAAATTGCATTTTCAGGCACTGATCATTTGACGATTTTTTCAGAAATGTGGATTCGGTGGATCTGGTGGTGGTGGTGGTTGTGGTGCCACTACTGCCACAACTGCATTCCAAGTGTTGTTTAATTGTAGGTATAAATATTCAGCCATTGTTTGGTCACTTTCGCCGACACCTTAATAAAAAAACTAGACGATATATAATAAACAAAGTAGACATCTACCTATCTATATATTACCATTTCTCTAATTCTTCATTAATTTATCCCTTTTTACACCCATTGTATGCAAATAATTAAATCAACGTGTGGTTCGTTTGATCTCAATTTTAAAAGAAGGAATACGTTTGCCTGCATATTGTTTGAAAATCATTAGAAAAACAGATTAAATCACTAAATATCGTGTAATACGATATTTATCCAATCTCGAGAGTTAAAATATCGTACTACACTCCATGCAGTGGTAGAATCTATATTTATTAAACCGATTTTAATATGAGATATTTTTATAAGCAAGACTGTTCCAAGCTGTTGACTTTATACACAGTAGTTAACTAAAGCGTCATCGTTAATTAGTTAAATAATCCTCAGAGCTGTACTCTGACAATAAATAAAGACGGCAGCAAATTTACTGCACCAAATAACGATTCAGCGATCAAGAGCTCTTTAGTCATGTACAAGACCATGTATTTGAAAGTTATCAAAAGAAAACAAATCTGTATACAAAATTCTTACCGGTTCTCTCATTAACATCATCTGTAAATAAAAAAAAATGTTAATAATAACTAGAAATTGAACAAGGTGCAACTGTATCGTTTTTATTTTTGCAATTCATCGGTTTATTTTTTTGCATGTTTTGCAAACTTTTGTATATTTTGATCGGTATGGTATTGATAATTTACTTATCCAAGAACGCTATTATCTTATTATCGGGTTTTTATTAGGAATTTCCTGGACCACAAGATGTCATAGCACATAAAAAAAGACATTCACTACACAAAAGAAGATGTGATATGATTGCCAATGAGACAACTCTCCACAATAGACCAAGATGCCACAGAATTACAGAACAACTATAGGCCAACGTACGGCCATCAACAATGAGCAAAGCCCATACCGCTTAGTCAGCTATCTATAAAAGGGCCCAAAATGACAATGCAAAACAATTCAAACAAAAAAAATAACGACCTTATTTAAATACAAAAATGAACGAAAAACGAATATTTAACAAATAAACAAACGAAAACCACTGGGTCAGACACATACATCCACAAATATTTAAGCGGGATTCCAACCCCCCCCCCCCCCTCCCCCTAACCTGGGACAGAGGTATAACAGTACAACATAATAACGTACTATAAAATCAGTAGAAAAAGTGTTCAGAAAAGAACATGTAGTATGGTGTATCTTTTATTCCTAGAACGCGTATCACAAATTAAAGCTTTAGTCCATCAGTCCTCAATATTCAGCCACATCATTGCTTTTACATGTTAAGAGTTATTTTCTTTTACTTTTGTACATGCTGGACTTGTTATAAGAGAAGGGAACTAATGTAAAACGTTTGGCATGTGTTTCGTTCGAAAACAAACGAAAGCCATGATGAAAAGGAAACTTGTTATACGTTGTTATATTTATATTTACTCCGGGCAAAATGACGTGTGACTACACAAGATTAAGGGTGTAGTCAGGTGACACTAACATGAAATATAGATTTCAAGTTGATACCTTAACAAAGAAGAGCATTTATATGTACTATTGTGGGTCATGGAAGTTTATATGTACGTCATTTCGTACACATGAAAGATTAACATTGGTCCCCTTTCTTACCTCTTTGAAGTTTTATATGTATGCCATTCCATACCTCGTGTGTTTCAATTCTTGATGTAAATATTTTAGTTCACCTTTTGTTGATTTTTTAAATCAGTATAACTTGGGATTTATGATATGTCTTTCAAGTATTGGCACGCGCTTTGGTTCAAATTAATGCGCTATAACATTGATGTTGTTACTTTGTAAACTTGTCAATAAAGTCACGTGTCGAACTGGCGTCTCGAGACTGGCATTACTAAATGATAATATACGAAATGACTTGCTACAAAGTAACTCAAATACAACAGACAACCGTTGTAGTGTACTCATTTCTTCGCCTAAGACATTTGTAATTTCTATTATTTTAGATAATACATACCATCTCCTTTGGGTTCTGAAAAAAAACCCAAATATATCATATTATCACAAGAAATCATACTAAAACGAGTTCCGATTTTTAAATGTTTAGTTTGAATAATTATAAAAAAAAACAGAAACAGCAAGTCGACCATAAAGCTGAAGACCACCGAAGGGTCTAATGCAGGGAGAAACTACCGCACCTGAGGGAGTCTTTCAGTTGGTCCTTACACACATATGTATACTAGTTCAGTTATAATGGACGTCATACTAAACTCCACATTATATACTTGAAACTAAATTTAAAAATTATACTAACAAAGGCCAGAGGCGCCTCACTTGGGACAGGCGCACAAATGCGGCGGGGTTAAACATGTCTACTAATTACTTTGATGTATAGTTGTTGGCTTGACAATCATACCACATCTTCTTATTGTTATATAGATAAGCTTGAATTGATATTGACTCCACAAAATCTTTTCATTTAAATCATTATTATTCATACTTACTTCTTTTTTCTGGTATGCCTGAAGATATCAAGCGACCAACTGCAAGTCCTAAACCAATAGCAACTGTGATTTCTAGGCTTTCTTTGAACATAGTGATTGATCTGTCCTTTCTGAAAAAAGACAATATGAGAAAAGAGCTATCAAATTCACCGATGAAAGAAAAACAAATATTTCCATTGTTGTATATCCCATATCTCCTTTTGTTTTCGTATGGTACACATAAAGTGCAAACTATGTCAATCCATGGGTGATAAACGCAAGCATCGAGCAATGTGTTTCTTCATTTGAAAACGCATGTACCAAGTACGCAAGAAATATGAGAGAAACTCGCGTCTGGCGTATATACTATATTGAGTTCTGTTATTTATAATGAGTTTATTTGCCATTGTTGTCCATTCGTTTGATGTGCTTTGTCAACTGATGTTGCCATTTTTGATAAGGGACTTTCGGATTGAGTTTCCTCAGAGTATTTTTTCGTGATTTTACTTTTGAAATGACATTTTTGGGAAAATGTCGAGCGATTGTCCGTGGTGATCCGGATATAAAGTTTCAGTATCAATCTGGGTACTCCATAAAACAATATGTTCTTTTAGAAAGTACGTCTAATGACATTTGGCAAACACATAAACAAAGACAATAACAAATCATGTAGAATAATATTTTTTCCGTAAGTGTACTGTCGTAATATTCACCAAATAGTCTGGAGGGAATATTCTATCTATTAAATAGAATACTAAGTGTATCAACATAATTAACTTCGAATACAAATATAGATCCAAAAAATACATGTAAAACTAGATGGAGGTGTTAAAGAAGGATAAAAATACCAGAGGGACAGTCAAACTCATTGATCAAAAATAAACTGACAACCGCATGGCCAAATTGAAAAGTAACATTGGACCATACGATTGGTTGGAAATTTAACCAATGTATTGGACAATGACATATTGTAGTTTCTCTTGATATTTTAAGTCGTGTCATAATACTATTGCAAAATAAAGTACGAAGTTGAAGAGCATTAAAGACCAAAACTCCTAAAAGTGTTGCCAAATACAGTTTAGGTAATCTATGTCTAATAGCTTAATTGCTTTATTTTTTGAAGAAAATTAACGAAAACAGTTTTAAATGGAAAGTCTAAATTGTTCTGCATTATTCATAGCAGATATAGATGGGATATTTTGCCTTCATTTATCTCCCCCAGTATAGGTTTTATTTAATAAAAATATTACGTCTTCATTTAACCAAAAACATAGCTGCTCAGTTTTTTATTTTCTCTACAAGCTTTGGATTTCAAATGTTTTTGACACGAGCATCGCTGAAGAGAAATGTATTGTCAAAATACGCATCTGGTGCAGGACAAATTGGTACCATTTATGTTATTATAGTAGACAAAGTATTTGAATGTATTTTAAAGTTATCAATCTTAATAATTTGTAAAGAAGCTCCAATCTATTTTTTGTATATATCATTGCATATAAGTCTCGGTTACCAAGTGGATTATGTTGTCCTACTACTATATTTACTAGCCAGTCAACACTGAGGATGTTTGTCCGAATACCGATCGTGCAGGTCGAATCTTAATTGACTGTGATTGTCAGTTTGAAAGTCCTTGGTTTCTCAAGCAATTCAGCTTCCTACACTTGACACCAAGTGACACCAATTAATCAATGTCATTTCATAACTTGCAAGGTCATTGATCCAACTATATATGGTCTTGATCTCCGGAATTATAGATTTACACATTTGTTACGTACCTCTATGAAATATATTTTATAAAATATAGTGTCCACTTATCCGAATGTTGTGCAAGATAATATAATGTGAACATTAACAATCTGAAACATCAAAATGTGTGCATCCAAGGTGAGATGTTATCTGCAGATAAATAGATGTTTATTTTTTTCGATCACATGTATTTGAAAAGTAAAATCACTAAAAATCTGATCTCCGAGGAAAATTCAAAATGAAAACTCCCTATTCAAATGACAAAATCAATTGATTAAATATATCAATTGAATGGACAACAACTTTCGTAGTCCTGACTTGGTACAGGCATTTTCTAATGTAGAAAATGATGATAAATTGTTTATTATGATATAACGTGTTAAAATATCATTGTCTAATGACTTTTGCGTTGTTCAACATAGTAGTTCAATTTTATACAATGATGTAAATGTGGATAACATATCTATATTTGGATAATGCATTGGTTTGTAATCATCATATGATAATGTATTTTAGGTAACATACGTCAATTTCAATATGGCAGTTAAAGTACTAGTATGTGGCTGTTGATTTATTCCTCCTTTTATAACACAATCAAAGATTGCATACAAAGGTATCAATCAGTGAAAATAGTACAACTTTAGATTCTTAACTACTTTCATGTATTCTTTTTCTTATTATGTTGTTATTTAAACTTACTAAAAATCTTCATAACCACATAAACAATTTTGTTTTGTTTTCATTTGAGTTTAATATAAAATCTGTATGGGTTTATACTCAACAACTAATGATATGTATGTGAAAAGTTAAATACGGACCTAAAATTGCACTACATGTACTAGTAGTAGTTGTATTAGACATTATACAGAAATAACTATAACCTTCTTATCAAAACTATGTGTGTCGAGTGTTGAGATAACCTTAGCCGTATTAGGCACAACTTTGTAGTATTTTGGGAGTTATCAATGCTCTTCAACTTTGTACCTGCTTGGCTTTCTAATGTTTTGGAATTGAGCGTCACTGATGAGTCTTATGTAGAGGAAATCAGCGTCTGGCATATTGAATTATTAGCCTGGTATCTTTGATAACTAATTAAATCCGTCACTTGTGCAAGTTTAGCTCTGACTTGATTCTAAAAGATTAACATAATGACATTTATATAGAAAGCTTGTATTGATGTGTGTTATGAGGGTCGTAGAGTTTTATCTTAAGTCCTAACTTTTTTGCAGAGGCAACGACGAAATTATAATTTTAGCTAATGTGTGATTATATAGTAAAATGAACCGCATACTAAATAGAACCTACTGTATTATGACTTGAGATCCTTGAAACTATACAATTTTAGAATCAGTATGAAGGAACAGTGGGGGATCCAGAACGTTTTTGTAAGTGGGCGCTGACTCACTGTAGCAACTACAGTAAACAGAAAGTCAATCATTTAGAAAGTGAATTGTGGAAAAAAATCAGAAAATGTTTTCTGAACAATTAGTTTTTTAATTATTGTTGTCTTTTTGTTTCCCTTCTTTTTCTTATCATATTTTGCAAGCATGTCATTCGTTCATTCTCCAATTTGAATTTTACGCACTGTTAGATTTAAGAATATTATACGTTTAGACATTTCCTAGACTTACCGTTTAATATCTACAGACGGTAATTCTTTCCTGCAATATGCTTTCTTCAATTTTTCTTAGATGATGTTTAATGAAAATCTATAACACTTGGCCTAAATAAAGTGAATTTGTACCCTTAATATAACATTATATCTGCAGATACCTTATCTGTCTATTACCAATGAATTAGATTCACAAGGACTTCAAATCCTTGACACTATTTGATGCAAGTCCTATACATTCCTCTGCCATAGGTTTTGTAAAATAATAATGGCGGGCACGTCAAGGTAAAATAAACATGTTTTATCTGTGTGTCAAAGCCACAATCGAATTACAATGAACATGTATGCAGGTAATACATTAAAAAAAAGACACAAACCGTCCTTCAAAGTGAGAAAATAGTCATCAGTGGTATCATACTTATCATTTAATACGCAGGACGCACGTTTCGCCTAGATAAGACACTCAGATCAAATAAGTTAAAAAGCCTAACAAGTATAAAGTTGAAACCTGTAAGTTTTAAAAAAAAGATCCAACATGACAAAAAAAGAAGCATTTCAGTGCCAAAAAATTAATGAAAAGACGGCGGGCTCATTTGACTACAAGTACAGCTAAATGTATAGGATACATTACGAGCACAACTAATGTTAGTTTCATCTGCTCGTAATGATGTTCATATATGTTCTTACATATTGAGGATTCTTGATTTAGTTATAATAAATATAAAACAAGATATTTTTTCTATATTCATTGCAAGGCAGTATAAAGTTGAAACCTGTTAGTTATAGAAAAAGATCCAACATGACAAAAAACCATAACTTTTCAAACGCAAATACAATAAAAACAACAAAAGACGGTGAACACATTTGACTACAAATACAGCTATAGAGTACATATAATGTCATAGTGATATTCATATGAGTTCTTACATAATAGGGATTCATAATTAACTTATCATTTATATAAAACAAGATATTTGTTTTCTAAAGTTTATTGTACTGCAGGTACTATTAAATATGTGGATTCGGTGGCTCTGGTTGTGGACGTGGCTGTGGTGCCACTACTGCGACAACTGCATTTACAATGTAGGCTAATTTTCGGGAAAAAAATATCAGACATTCTTATGTCAATAGCACATACACCTGGATAAACAACAAATATATGACGTATTCATTGACAAGAGTACATTAAAAAAGTTATAATTATTCAATTAAGAAAAAAAGGTAAATCGATTTTTATAATGGGTGTTTTCTTTAGCATAATTCATTTATCTTCAGGCCAAATCAGTAATGTTTATACAGAGGTATTCTGCGATATTTAAAATTATATCTAATTAATCAAATGAATTAAGCTAATGATAACTTTTCACTCCATATTATATGTTAAAACTTAAAAATTCAACTTACAAATTCACATATATATGAAAGCCATAAAGGGATAGATAAAAAAAGATCGTGATCTTTGATTAATAATCCGTTATACCGGATAAATCATCTGTGATGACAAGTGCTTTATCTCGATTATCACCATGCAAAAAAGATTGAAAAACATGTTTTTCATAAACTTTTGACACTTATTGACACTAAATAAAGTGTGTTAGCTTTTTAATTCTGTATCTGATAAACGAAATTTATTGAACACAGCCATGACAGGAATAAATTCTACGATGAAGTCATTATGTTTTTGTTCTTGAAAATTTGGTTACGTTAAGGGATCAAATATCATGTAAATCTACAATTCTTGTGTAGGATCGTTACTGCTGCCCAATTAAAAGGCATTGATTTCTGCTTTGTTTTGTCCTTTTTGCATGAATTGTATCTTTAAATGTAATATGCATGATGTTAGCAATAAGGAAGGCATTTATGATTTTGATCATTAATCCAAGATCACTGACTTGCCATCCGATATATATATATAGCGGATTATCAATCTATGATCACGGATAAAGAATCACAAATTTGGAATCTGCGCAAACAGATTATTAATCCAAGATATCGGATTGGGGAACAAATACAACGATTTATTAATCAAAGATCACCATTGCTTACAAAAAGCTTACCAACTTAGGTATGACCCATTCATAGTGATGATAATAACACAGTAACTTTCGGTACTGGCATTGGAATAGGGATTATATGCTATAATAACAAGCTGTCACAACATTTTAGAAATTATTTCAAATTAAGTAATGCATCTCTCTTATGCAAAGCTCCTTGCCAAGATTTCACTAGTTTCACTGTTTTGTCTTTTTCGACTAATAGCTCTTCGTATTTTTGATAAGTTTTAGATTTTCAATGATTTTGGCCTCGAGTATAACTGAAGAGATATTGATTTTCAAAATGCGCATCAGTTGCAGAAAAATAACACTCATTCCGTAGAACCCCATCCGCTGTGTATGCAGTTAAATTGTGTATGTTGTAAGAAATATTAAAATGGTTGCACTTACACGTTATATGCGACTTCTTCATACAAAACAGTTATAATTGCAGTTAAAAAGGGAAAGTAAACCATCCGCGTGATTATAAACTAAAACTAAAGGAAACGTATCACATATAAGAGAACTACGACACAACAGAGACACAACACCGAAACGTAACACACAGAGAAACGAACTTTAATGTTACAATGGCCAATTTCCTGACTTGGTACAGGGCATTTTATGAAAAAATGGTGGGTTTAACTTGGTTTTGTGGCATGCCAAACCTCCTGCTGTAATGGCAGTGTAATTGTAGATAATGTGATTTTTGTTCATTCTGGTTAAGCTTTTTGAAACGAATGCATTACACTATTACAGTGTTGATAGTGTGGATGGGGTTCACAGAATTAAAAAAATCGCCAAAAAAATTATGAATAGAGAAAATGAGCAAAATAAAAATCAGAAAATACAAATGAATGAGATACAGAAGAATAAAAAAACACTGTTAGAATATAAACAAAAGTGACGGGTTAAAGTTACTGATAACAGAATCGAGTACAGAATAAAGACATAATATAGTTACAAAACAAATAAAATTAATCGAAGAGAGGTTTAGCTAGCAATACAACCAGGTTTGATCAATATTTTACAGGATATGTTTGTACTGAGTCAGTTGTAAAAGAGGGACAGACAGTTGTAAGACAGTTGGTTTTTATTCGTTTGATGTATGTATGCTATTGACTTTGCTATTTTGGAAGGGATTTTCTGTTCTGATTTTTTCTTGGAATCCGTTTTTTTTTTCTTTTACCTTTTGTGTTTCAGTTATTTAGTGTTTGTCGTTTTAACTCCCTCTGTGACGATTAAAGTATCTAAAATAGTGTTTTCAGTAACATACTATTTGACTACATCTTATAAACTATAAAACTAAGTTATATGAAGGAGCATCGATACATAACAAGCGCAACGAATGGTTTCTGACTTCATTCAGGAATCTCTATCGAAGAAGTAGGCAATATCCTTTGATTTTACGTTCCGTTATATAGAGGATGTTCTCTCACAAAATAATATGACATTTGGTGGCTAGATTGAACGATTCTATCCCATCGAACTAGAGATAAAGGATGCTACAGATATAGTTAAGTATGCCTCATACCATTGACTAACATATAGAAATTGACAATGAGGGTCGGTGTTAAACAAGACTTTACGACACAAGAGATGATTTCAGCTTCTATGTAGCAAAATTCCAGCAGCGCCTACATACGGAGTATATATCTTCTAATTGAAACGATATTCCCGGGCTTGTATTTCATATCGTAATTTCCTTGATTACGGATTGCTGCTCACAAGAAAACTATCAAACCAAGAGTTCCAAATAGTGCTGTTGAAATCATCCCTTTGTAAATTTTACGGATGACATTACGAGTTGGTTGACCATTATGGAATAATCGTTTCACAAATGATATCGGATATGTGCCTTATGTTATTACTACAATACCTTTCCCTTTTCACGAATGTTGCCTACTGAATTAGACTTTTTACCAAATGTACCTAAACTCATGGTGGGATTCCTGTTGCTTAGTCTTTATTTTTACTATGTTGTGTCTTCTAAACTTTCATTTATCTGTTTGTTTTTTTATTGTTATCCATGGCGTTTTTATGTCATTTTCTATCCATTAGTTTGACTTTCCCTATGGTATACCTCGTCCCTCGTTTTGCAGCCTGAATTGGTCAACCACTTTAAATGGTTTATATATATTAAGTTGGTACAGAGCACAACATGGAAATGTAAAAACAGTTGAACATTTTAATCACGTTCTAATGTTTATGAATAGCTTCTGACGCATGAAATCTAGTGTTCGTCAAACTGCTATATTCACAATGAAATGGTTCCTATAAAATGAGATTTTTTTCCCAAGTTTTTCGAAATATTTATGTTTTGTCCTATGGTAAAGTAAATACTATGTAAAAGTTTTATGAAATTTAAAAAAAAATAATTTTGGAAAGATGTTTCGTTTAACTTTTACTTCCCAACCACCATCCTACGATGTATTTATGCCACAAGGATTATTCAGAAGAAAAAATGAAGATTACCATACCATAAAACATAGGCCTTTGGAGGTTTTTGGTAGTGTATAAGATTGAGTCGAGACTTAAAGAGGAACAAGAGATACAAGAGGGAGAGTCAAACTCATAAATTGAAAATAAATTGACAACGCCATGGCTAAAAATGAAAAGACAAACATACAAACAGACATTGCACATAAAACAACATGAAAAACCAGAAAATAAGTAACAGGAACCCAACAAAAAACTGGGGGTTAACTCAGTAGATCTGGAAGTGTAAGCAGATCCTAAAATACACATACAACAAAACTACATCTTATCGAGCAGATGTCCTGTAAATTGATTTTCTTAGACTGTTTATACTTTAGATTAATGTTTTACATTATTAAAAATCAAATATGAGAGTTTTAGTCATGTAGATAAACATAAATTTGACAGGTAAGTGGCCCTTCAAGGATCAAATTTAAGAATACAAAAAACTGTTAGTTTACTCACTGGAATGTCATAAATGTTTTCTAATTACAACGGTCACTACTTTGAAACAACTAGCAAAAGCCTAGATATGAGCAATTATACGACATTAAACGACCTGGAGAATAAGCAAATTCTGTAAGGTATGAGAGCTCCAACATGACAAAACTAAAATCAATTCAAACACAAAAAGGCATTATTGACTTTCCCATTAAACGGTAAAGCTAAATGATAACATATGAGCACAGAAGATAATAAGGACTTCTGTAAATGGGATGTGAGGTTAACTTATAGCAACATTCCAGCAGCACCTGCATACGGGGTATATATCTCCCAATTGATACAATATTCCCGTGCTTGCATTTCCTATCATGATTTTCTTAATAGAGGGTTACTGCTCACAAGGAAGCTATTAAATCAAGAGTTCCAAATGGTTAAGTTGAAATCATCCCTTCGTAAATTTTACGGACGCCATCACGAATTGGTTGACCGTTATGGAATAACCGTTTCACAAATGATATCGGATATGTTCCTTACGTCGTAACTACAATCCCCTTCCCTTTCATGAATTTGACCTACCGAATTAGACTATTTACCGGATATGTAATCAAATACGCAACACGACGGGTGCTGCATGTGGAGCAGGATCTGCTTACCCTTCCGGAGCACCTGAGATCACCCCTAGTTTTTGGTGGGGTTTGTGTTGTTTATTCTTAAGTTTTCTATGTTGTGTCATGTGTACTATTGTTTTTCTGTTTGTCTTTTTCATTTTGAGCCATGTCAGTTTGTTTTAGATTTATGAGTTTGACTGTCCCTTTGGTATCTTTCGTCCCTCTTTTATAATGTATATTTAACAAAACGTGTGTTTTTTCTACATTTATTGTAAGGCTGTGACGTATCCTCAAATACTAGGATTCGGTGGATCTAGTGGTGGTGGTGGCTGTGGTGCCACTACTGCCACAACTGCATCCACAATGTTATCTAATTTTCGGAAGAATACATCAATCACTGATTCGTCACCATCTCCAACACCTGGATCAACAAAATGAAAAAAAAGTAGAGCAATGTAATATGTTAACTCACGAATATATACAACATACCAAATAGCGGGATATTTTCGCGGGGTACAAGTTTTCTCTGGAATGAAATTCAGCTAATTTAAGAATTAATAGTCAAACGAAAACAAATCTATGGCTGCCATGAGTTATTTCGATTCTAATGGGACAAATTCGATATTTTTTAACCTTGAAAGCTCTATATACACGATACTGTTTTTGGCTGTTCTGCTTTACCCCCATATGATAACATTTCTAAATTTATATAATCCCATACTCATTTTTTTTAATCGCGGATTTTTTTACGTTTTATGAAAATTTACCATTAAAAATCATTTTAAATAGACTAGCTATTTATTTTGCTTTAGAATAGAAATATCTTTATTGTAAACTGAATCTTGGCTTATGTAAACTGTGGGTTCTGATGTCAAAAATAGAAAATATCTGGTGGTATATTTAAGTTTGGAGTAACGCCGAAAAGCCAGTTTTGTGTGTAGTATTCATGCGCTTGCGCTAAAAGTACTCATACTGTGATTAAACTGGTTGACGATAGTAGGTCGTCATATTAGAATTATAAATAACGTATAAAGGAACTGAACTTTACAGCAATAATATGTTTATTAGAAACATCAACACAAAATTTATAATGGTGTTTTGAAAAAAAAATAATTTGATAAGTCATTTACTTTTTCACTAATCGATCGATATCTCTTTCGCTAGAGTTTTTCATGCGATGCTTCTTATATTTTATTTTATTTAGTTCATGTTGTAAAGAAACCTGGATTCACTTGGTCAGACACAACAGAAGGGTTACAATTTGCAGAATTCATAATGTTCATTCATAATAGGGTATGCCTTTTCAAGCAAGTAACAAGCATGAAATTCAATGATGTCAAAGGTTTTGTTCGCAATTCTGAGTTAGCCACAACAAAATGGTACCGTTAATTTTGCAAAATGCATTTGCAATAACATAACGATATTAATCCTTCTGCACCAGACAATCAATTGTTTTTTCAGTGATGCTCGATGCCAAGATATTTGAAAATAAAAAGGTTGAATAAGATGAAGTAGATGTAGGAAGATGTGGTATGAGCGGCAATGAGACAACTCTCCATCCAAATAACAATTAATAGAAGTAAATCATTGTAAGTCAATGTACGTTCTTCAACACGGAGCCTTGGCTCATATCAAACAGCAATCTATAAAGGGTTGCCGAAATTACTAGTGTAAAACCATTCAAACAGGACAACCAACGGTCTGATCTACATAAAAAACGAGAATCGAGAAACACATAGTAACTACCAAAACCGTCAATAAATACTGTTCATCAGATACTGGGAGCTATAAACTGAAAAGGACGAAAATGATTGGCAAAAGTCAGCCGAGGAATCAAAGATTTGCAAAAATACACAATGAAAGCTGATTTTATAATCCAAAACTATAATGTTCAATCACTAAACAAATATCATGTTAAATTCTATTTTTTATCTAAAAAAAAGTAAACTAACAATACTGTTGTAAAATTCTTTGTTTTTTGGCGTGTGTTTTGCTGTAAATCTCTGTCATTAATGATTATCCCATAACGGTTTTTTACTATTATACATACAGTAATAAATAAATGAATAAAAGCAAAGAACAAAGTTGAACATAGTATGTTGAATTAAAACCATGTAAACAGAGCGGTGTTATATAAGGGAGGTTTTTGGATAAACTTCGTCGTAAATCACTTCACGAAAGCAATCTCTCAAAAATATAACTGACGTTAAGATAGAAACATAGATGTTTTTTTTCTTCATGTTATTCTACTCTCTACGTAATATTCCTGAATTTATATCTACAACAGACATGACAGAATACCTACCTCTCTCTTCTTGTAGATTTCCATGTATCCAACGACGAGCTGCACGTCCTAAACCAATCACCCAATTACTCATTTTGAATGTTGTGTCCTTTCTAAGATAAATAATTCTGACTTTACAAAAAAAACAACGCATTTCAAATTACTGAATCTTTCTATTATCGTTTGTTTGCTGTCTCATTGTGATATACACTTAGCCTTATTTTATGGACAGTTACAATATTAAATAGGAACATTTATATATCATTGATTTATTGATAGATTGATGGTTGCTTAACGTCCAGTGGCAACTACTTTATGCATGTTCGGAATGAGAACAATTTAACAATAAATACAATAGGTAGGTCTTATCATAATAAAGGACATTCGGGATGATGGTCGGGCAAATTTGGACTGCTACTGGAAAATAAGGGTACATTGGATAGAAACAGAAATTTTAGATATTATTGATTTTGGTGATTAAACTCGATTATTCGTATTCGTCATAGTTTTAGATATACATATAATGATGTTTTTAAGACGAAAGAAGTTTTCATATGCTCAAATCTAGTAAATTCATCAGGAAGAAAACAATGTATGTTTAAGTGTTTGATATTACTATAGATGTTCACTACCTCGTCTTTCTATGTTGTGACGTTACACTATAGTTTTAGATAAGGGTGAAGGTTTCGTACCTCAATACAAAGATTTTTCTGATAATAAAATGAAAAAATATATACTTTATCTAACCACTAGTCAGCAAGTGAAATCTTGAGGCTCCCTTATTAAACATTTTATGGAACTGAGGACAGGGGGCTCTTGAGGTCATTTCTTGTTTTAATCTTTTGGTTTATTTTTTATTTTTAATGTAAATTCTAGTGTCTTCATTACATTATTGTTATCATATATAGTTGACATCCTTTGGCTTCTTATGGGCGTTATTTGTGATAAAGATTAAATTGTTTACACCCGCTGCAATTGTTTGCACCTAGCCTTAGTCAGGTATCTGTGGTTTAGAAGTTGTCGTTTGTTGATGTGTTTCATAAGTGGTTCACGTTTCTTGTGTTGATATAGATTAGACTGTTGGTTTTCCCGTTTGAATGATTTAACACTAGTAATTGTTGGGGCCCTTTATAGCTTGCTGTTTGGTGTGAGCCAATGCTCCGTGCGAAGACCGTGCTTTGACCTACAACGGCTTACTTTTATAAATTGTGACCTGGATGGAGAGTTGTCTCATTGGCACTCTCGGCAGAATTTTTTTGTATCTGGATAACAAAAAGACAGTTGCGCAACAAAAAAGAGTTATATATTTTAATATTGAAATGGCAAGATTCCTCAATGTAAAGAGGTTAATGTATTTATGATTGTAAAAACCTTTAAGTAATGAACATGTACTAACCTTAGCCAATTTATGCAATGCCTGCACTATAAAACCTTCTACTTTATTATGCTCCTTTTATAAGCATTATGTTTTCTGGTTTGTACGTCCGTCTTTTCGGCCATCCGTACCGCTTAAGGTTAAAGTTTTTGGTCGAGGTCAGGTTAACGTGTTTGTGTCTTCTTCAACCTTTCCTTTATCATGGTTTTTGTAAGGCATATGCAATGAGCAGAAGTCAAAGTATTAAAACGAGAGGCATTGTAGTTTACCTCGCTGCATGCGGAAGAACTTTCGAAGAAAAAAAGAGTACAAAACCATGTTAATCCAGTATATTTCTGAAGATAATGATGAACCAAGTTACCTGTGAACGCATTTTATGATACAACTTAGCCATTCGAATCATTTAAACAAATTCAAGTTTTATATGACTTTAAAATCAATATAAAGAGAATGATAGTTTACCACTTATATTATGATATGAACAAAATACTGATCCACAATAACACCACAAATGTATATATAAACTGTCAAACCTGCAATTGATTATTCTATAAAAGTGTGGAGCTAAAATCATGTGTAGTTCAATTGCAGGTCAGTGGTTAATTTATTTTTGAGAGTAATGTTTGAAATGAGCGCATTCAGTGTCTGTTAAAAATAAATGCGTGTATGTGGTGTACAAAATTCGAACTGACATGTTACTTTAGAAAATCTTAAAGAGTAAAGAGTCATGTCAGAGAAAGTTTATGTTGTAGTAAAGATATACAATGTATATATAAGTTTGTGCAAAGAAAAACAGTACATAGAACTTGATTTTTTATATATTTTATACATTATGACGTGAGTTGTCTGATAAGCACCCATAATACATCTTTCTATTTATAACACTCTTTTTTTATTTACGAATGTATATTGAAAATGTGTAAATATTATCATATAATTACACTTGCTTGAATATACCAAATAATTATAACATTATAATTTAATTGTTTATATATCTCAAATCGATTTTACACAGATTCACTAACAAAGGATGATCATTTCAGAGACATCACTTTGTCAATTTGGAGTTTGTGATATATTTGATACATTTCGTAATAAAAATGTAAATTATGTACTAACACTTTAGTCGTGACTTCCACAAACAGAAATATTACCGTTAAATGCAGTTAAGGTAAAAGTAAATCATTAACGTATTTTGTTTCCGGACGTGTTTTCCTGCATACTATATTTATATGGAAAAGAAGAAAGGAGCACTGTTAAAATAAAAAAAAAAATATGAAATTAGAAATAATTAATTTACTGATTACAGATCATCTGTGTACAAAATAAAGAAATGATCGTCGACAAATATTGACAAAATGAGAATAAGAGTTGAATGATTTTCATAGGAATTTTACAGAATGAAGGTTATTATAATTATTTCATTTTAGAACTAAGATGTACAATAAAAACACGATGTACGAATTGTTTTATGAAGCAAGGTTTACATTTTTGTTTTGTCCCAACATACATAGCTTCTAACAATATTGCAAAAATACTTCGAAACATACATAACATCGATCCCACATATCTCAACATTCGCAAAGAGGAGACTATCTAAAATCTCCAATTTATGAATACTATTGTAACAGAGAACAAAACTTCGCACAGAAATATTTCTACAGAGCTATCTATAAATCAAGATGTTTGATGTTCTTACTATCATTACCATTTACTACAAATTTTTTTTCGAAATACAGTGATGAATTTTTTCCTCTATAACACTATAACACTATTTGGAGTCATGAAAGATCTGATCTTGTGAGGAACCACACTGATTCCAACAACGAATGCAATGCGGATGATATTATCCAAACGCTTGACAGCACACATGTATTTGTTGAGTGAGGTGGATTTCCTTTATAAATCGTCGGTAACCCAAGGACTTCTGATGGTGAACCACTACTATATTTTTTCACTCAAATGAAGCAACATTCCTTTAAAACTTTCTCAAATACACAACGAAAAACATATATCTACATAAATACTGTAATCAAAAGTAAATTGAAAAAGACAAATGAAAGAGGAAACATAAAAAAGAGAATGTGGAATGATTGTCAATAAAACCCCTCTCCACAACAGTCCAAAATGACACGGATATTAAAACTAAATGTCACCTTACAGTCTTCCAAAAAGCTTTGATAAATGAGGATGTTTGGGGATATGATTTTGAGATATCAATAGAGAAAATAATTATCCGTCAATGATTTTAGAAAATGAAAAATATGAAATAATGGAGGTCTATCATTTTGTTTCATGAATTCAGTGGCGGATCCAGGGGGGGGGGGTTCCGGGGGTGCGCACCCCCCCTTTATTTTTGCCGATCAATGCATTTGTATCGGGACATATGTTTTGCACCCCCCCTTTGCCCTGGGTGCCCTGGGTTAGCACCCCCCCTTTCGAAAATTCCTGCATCCGCCCCTGGAATTTGTGAATGTAATAGACATATAAACCTAATAGTTGTAATATCATGTTAGTTTGAAGGATGTCATTCCGACAAGTTTGAATAGTATACAAAAAAAATCCAGAGATTCCTCTTTGGTCTACTTTAAAGCCGAGCACAGATAAATGTTCCTGTTTTTTCCAAACCTACCATATTAAGGAGGGGAGGAGGGGTCTGATCTCGAAATCCCGGGCTTAAAAGCTTGAAATCCTGAGGCGCAGAATCTAAATAAATTTCAATACCGACATCCTGAAATTTGAAATAGGAATTCACCTATCCTAAAAGGATCAACATTCTGAGCTTTAAACCGCCTAATCAGAAAGTCCACAAAAATTACCTCCCCTCCAAATCATGTGATGCCCTATGAAGGCATGTTCTGACTCCTAGCATGTCTTAAAATATGTTTAACTTTTAAATATTCCTTCAATACCTCAAATTTAAATGTTTTTGTTATGTTTTGTTGTTACATCTGTTTAAGGCTTAGTCTTTTGAATTGACAGTTTTGTAATTGTTTGATTTTTTGTTGAAACATGTATCATGTGTATTTAACCCCGCCACATTATTTTTGTATGTGCCTGTCTCAAGTCAGGAGCCTGTAATTCAGTGGTTGTCGTTTATTTATGTGTTACATATTTGTTTTCTTTCATTTTTTTTATAACTAAATAACGGCCTTAGTTTTCTCGTTTGAATTGTTTTACACTGTCTTATCGGGGCCTTTTATAGCTGACTATGCAGTAAGTGCTTTGCTCATTGTTGAATGGCGTACTGTGACCTATAGTTGTGTTTGTCTGTTTCATGGTGGTCTCTTATGGACAGTTGTCTCATTGTCAACAGTGACGTGAGACCTTTAACAAATATTAACGACAAATGATGATTTTTTTTATACCCATTGTTAGTTTTTCATAATCCTTTTTTTCCTACTTTAGGTGACAGAGGAGTCATATCTCAAATTCTTAGTATGTTTTCATTATTTTTGAAAATACAGTTTTTATCATGCTTTTTCAAAACATATAATAAAACCTATGAGTCAACGGACTTTTTTTTACACTACAGGTTATGCAAAATTGTCAGATTTTGAAAGGATTCTGCATGGAAAGTCCTCAACTTAGTGATAAAAAGAAAACTACAACATAGACTTTAATGATAAAATGTGAGAAGCTAACTCTTAGCACTGGCATTAAGATAAGAAAAAAGGCGGTGGCCTCACTTGTTTGTTGCAACGTAATAGGTGAAAGAACAATACTATTATAATATTGCTTACTCTGAGTTATCCCTTCTACTTTTTGAGTTATCTTTCCTGGTTAAGTTGAACACAAATAACTTAAACAAAAATATTGTGTTTTTTTAAGTCGTTCTTTTGTTACACCAAATAGCGTATATTTTTTTTCACAGATACACAAATTAGAAGTCTCAAAACTTTTTTTGTCTTCTGATACTAGCAGTCTCGTAAGATCACAGAATGTGACAAATAGAAAACCATATTATTGAATAAAAGCGGATTTTTAACCCAGTATTTAACTGGGTTAAATATAATAATATAATTTTAACGTTGTGTCGTTTGTTTTCTCATATTTTTGAGATATTAGGATAAGACGTGGCACGGTACTTGTCTATCCCAAATCTATGTATTTGGTTTTGATGTTATGTTTGTTATTCTGGTGGTATTTTGTCTGGTGCTTGGTCCGTAACTGTGTGTGTTGCGTTGTTGTTCTCCTTCTCCTCTTATATTTAATGCGTTTCCCTCGGCTTTAGTTTGTTACCCGATTTTGTTTTTTGTCCATGGATTTATGAGTTTTTAACAGCGGTATACTACTGTTGCCTTTATTTATACATCAACTGAGATGTGGTTCTTACAGATTATCTGGAAGGAATTTACAAAGAATGACCATGTTTACTTTATACGCTGAGCATATAATAGTTTGATGTTTGTTTTCAAACATGAAGAAGATGGTGATATGTTCCTTGCAGTCACTTAGTTTTTGTGTTTTTCATTTTTCTGTCTTGGCGTTGGAAGTTTCTTTCCAATCAATGAGTTTGGTATTTCAGTCTTTCTTATTCACATTATTTTAGTGCAGATATCGAATATTATTTTAAAATCAGGCAGTCATACTTTGTACAAATAATAATTTTGAGTTGGTTTTTTTTCAACATCTTAAGATAAACCCTAAATCGAAACTATAGATCTTGGTATATTATATTAACTTTGATATCTTCCTTCGGTAAGCCTTTAATGCTTGAATGCTGCTTACATAAATAATAACATTATTTACATGTTTGTTTCACTATGATACGTTGTTTTGATTGGCTAACAGCAATCTCGCGTCCTTCAAAAACTAATATGCATTAAACAATGGAATTTACATTCATGATGACACGATGTCCAACAATAAAGGTTAATATATTTCACAGATATTCTAAAGAAAAGCATAGATATATATCATGTTTTCATGATCCTTGCTAAACGTGTAATAATAAGTATTGACTGCTTCTTATTGAAATTTCATAGGATTGTAAAAGCGTTGAACGTGCGCACATTTTAGAATGAAGCGTTTCCGCGCTGTATCCAAAATGTACTTCGGTCAATGAATTGGCACCACAATGAATTTACAAAAAAGAAGAATTCAATACTAAAATAAATGCTGATAATGAGTAGTTACATGTCTGATAACAATTTGAGATTGGAAACGGAAAACGTGTCAAAAAGACAACCACCCGACCATAGAACTGTAAACATCCGATTGGTCTTCAATAGAGCGTGAAACCTCCGCACTGTTAAAAATTTGGATTTGGTGGATCTGGTGGTGGAGGTGGCTGTGGTGCAACAACTGCGGCAACTGTATTGACTATTTGTGATATTGTCACTGATAAAATGCTTTTAGTAATTTTCTCACCACTGTCTAAAAAAATATAAGATAATGACATTAAAAAACATCGAATTATAATGATGTAAGAACGATGGCTCCTTACTAGTCTCGTCTTTGCAATATACTTTAAAGATTAGACACCGACAGTAAAGGAAATAGGTTACCACTGAAAAAAGCAAAATACCACAGGTTGCAATTGGTAAACTCGATGAATAGTTTGAAAATTATTACAGAAATTGGACATAGATATATTAGGAAAGTCATCTTGTTTTTAGTTTGTGTTAGATTTATTTTGTTGGCTCCAAACAACGTTTTTTTTGTTATGATGAAACGATGTATCTGTCTTTATATTATATATTGTGCCGGGGCATCGTTGCAAAGTGGTCTCGTTTGTGAGGTGTATTCGACTCCAATCATAAATGAACGAAATTCATCAGTTTTTCTATAGAAGGTCGGTGGTTTCCTTCGACCACACCGATTCTCTCCACAATTAAAAAAACAAACCCCTACGAAATAGCACAAAGGTGGCACTTAAAAGTAGATTTAAACACCTACAATCAACCAAGAAATATATCTTGCGTTTGACATGACAATTAATTATTCACAAGGTCACAATGTTATTATTAGTATTTGCCTCGACTGATATAATCAAGAGCGTCATTCAGATATTCGAGGACTAATTTCCTTTTGAACTTTAAATGTAAGGGAAATTGATAAATAGTCGGTTGAAAGTAAAAGATAAAAAGTAACTCTGTCAGTTTGTTGGTCTGTTGAGAGTTTACCCAAGTTATAAGTAAATATGTTTTGGTATTAAGTTGTATTAGCATTGTTTTTTTCTTGATTTTAATGCAATTATTTAGCCCTGCATCTCCATTTTAAGGCTTAAGATGTTTTGCATAGTTATTAAAATTGAAGAACCGGGCATTGCTTCACTCTAATTGATAAAAGAATTACAATAGTGTTCCTGAATTTAAAAAAAGCCAATTTTGTTAGCACCGTCAATTTGAAATATTTTAAAACTTATAACTTCTATTTTGATAGCAATTAAAAGTACTCCCTATAATTAATTAGGAATCCGGTTGGGAGCCCAAAGTCAGTGTAGAATCAGGCATATATACATTAAAAGTCAAAAGTTTCGTGTGAGTACATTTAACTGCTGTCTGCTCGCCTCTTTCAATCCTTTTTAATATCCTATTTTCCCCCAATTCTACCTGTCAACACTATACTTGATGGCTGGAAATGAAGTTGCATAAAAACTGATTGAAATTTTTCAAATCTTTGTTGACTTCACAAGTTGATTCAGAATGTTATTTTTGCCTACAATCTTTACGAATAGTACCACAATATATTGTTTTAAAACTAAAATACTTACAAACAACCAAATACCTTGGCATCGTTGAAAAGTCAACTGCACTACATGACAGAGGTGTCGCTATTAAAAAGAAACTAAAATTATTTTGCATTAAATTGATTTCATAAATTTCATTCTAGAGTTATATAGTTTTTTTCTAAATTGCATAGGACTTCTTTTATTTTATTTTAATCTACGAATTTTCATGTACATTGTGGTTTTCTCTTTTCTATCTCGTTCAAATAAAATCACATTTAACATTAACGACGGTATATAAAAAAAACCACATTAAAATACTGATTTTTTTTTAAGAAAACGTTAAAAAAATTATGTCAATTTTAATTTGCAATATTTTGGAATAATAACAGAATAAAAAATGCCCATACTTACCCCCCAATGGCACCGCTTTGTCTCGAACTGTAACAAAGAAAGTATTTTACATGAAAATATAATATAATTTTCATCTTAAAATTATATTTATTTTAAATTCAAAGGGGAAATAATATTAACGACGGTAAAAACTCGACAATATCTGTATAAATAAAATTGTCTCTAAAAAATCTCTTGAACTTGATTCCTTGAAACAAATTAAAGAAGTTGTATTACCTGTTAAAATCTTCTATTCACTTATTGGTTAAAATATACTATTTATGTTTGAAGGCTATGGAAAATATTATCATTAAAAATACTCACACATGTCTACATGATCTACATCTGTTTGCACCGCCATCGACCAAAACATAATTGGAACTGAAAAATAGAAAATCTAAGTATTTGTCACGAAATAGGTATCAAGAATTACATACTAAAATTCTGTTCTATCGAGAAACAACACCTGCGTTTAACTTAATGGAACTGTAACAAATACAATCCAAGTATGTTCCATAAAAATAAATCATGACTTTCATCCTTAACTTATATTTTTTTGTTATAATTAACAACCGTATGTAAGACAACACGAACATACTCGATTTCTTGAAATAAAGTAAAAAAAACAAATATACTACATAAACAGACTTCTAGTAACTAGCTGGTTAAATAAGATATATCTGTGTGTAGTCTTTAGGGAAAATAACATATAACAAAATCATCCGATTGCACCGCCATTGATCTAGACATATTTGGAACTGTAACAAAAATAATTAAACGGAAAAGTGTAAAACATCGAATATAATTTCATCCTTAAATTAAGTTTATCTATAATTTAACGGAAAACGGGACTATTCATTCTGACATACACTACTGGACGAAAAAACGTCTGTCCATACCAGTAACAGTCGTTCTAAGACTGATAATGTCTGATAAAGTTGTAACAGTGGTGAAATTTCACTGCTGCAGTTTTTTTGTAACTGTCCCAACTTTAAAAGTGTTTGTCTACAACATAAATCGACTGTAACAACGCAAGAAATAACTGTCACGGTCATTAAAGGACTGATACAACTATTTCAAAGTTGAAACAGTTGATTTACAACTGTCCCAACTCGAAAAACGTTGCAACAATCATAAATAAACTGATTACACGCCTAAAGGGTTGTCACAGTCGTAATAAAACTGATGCAACCATTAGAAAGTTGTAACAGTAATTAAATTACTGTCCCAACACGGAAAACGTTGAAACAGTCATGAAAAAAATGTTTAAACGCAGAAAAAATTGTAACAGTTAAAATATGATAGCTACAACCATTGTATAGGAAGAGCTAATTTATAAGCGTAGCAACTTCCACACATTGATCTTCATGTACACTTAAAAGTCACGGATACAAAATGTCAAATAGTCAGGGATATAGGTTCAATTATTTGTAAAACAATTTTACTGTGTGAAATTTAAGGTTGTGACAAAGAGAAACAACTATCACTCCCATTTATTACATTAATTTTAGATAGATATTGATTTTTTTAAAAAGTATTTTGAAATATTTGCCGCTGAACACATTTTTGTATTCGTCGGTTATTAAGTGAATGTGCTGAATTTGTATATTTTTTTAACACTTCCTCGCCCTTATCTCTTCGAACAAATAAAATCGGAACCAACACTAGATACCTGCAATTTCACTAAAAAAAAGATAACTACTAACAGAAAAATCGAAAAACTTTCCCCAATATATTTGAAACCAAATGTGTCTCTATCACTGAATTAAAAGATGACAGTGTTTAATATTATCTAAATAACAATTTAATTATTTTTCATTAAATTAGTTAGGTGTAAAACCATTCATGCATACACGGTTGTTTTCAATACCCGTATTTTACGAATCACATTACTTCATAATAACGCTCAGGGAACTCCGAATACACACACTTGTCAAACTTACCCCCATATAAAACTTTTTATTTTCTTGAGGGCTTATTTCACACACTTATTCTGAGCGTTTCATTTGGGGCTACATTTTTTTCTTGTAAAATTATAAATATTGCCGTATTAACCATTTCGATTTCTATACATGTAAAAAAAAATAATCAGACATTTAACACATCTTTTGCAGCTATGGAAAACAAATATGAAAACATATCTTAAATCTATCTGAATTTAATTTATTTTATTTAACCGTATTTTTTTTTGAATAGTTCAATATTCACTCGACTTTGTATTATATTTTGTACGCAATGGTCTATTTGAAGTTCAATTGTAATTGATACACATGATACATGTAAATAGTAAGTCCGCATTCATGATTGAGTTAAAAAAATATTATCACTTGCGAGAAAAATTCATATTTTCACCGGATTTTTTCGCAAACAATCTGCCATACATATGTAAATACTAGTAGATGGACGTACTGTACAAGACCCGACAAAATAACTAGCGCCAGTGAAAGTTCAAATGTTCAAAACAAGAAAACTCGCATTGTTTCAGACATGGAAATCAAATCTTCTTTTATTTTTTTCACATCACGGTTTAGAACTTGATATATTCTTTAGACTCCGGTCTTATCAAATTCTAAAGACTGACATCGGATTCACTTATGTGGTTTCATTGATCAGATGTACTAACGTTTATCCAAAATATTTTCCCATTTCAAATTATTTAATCCTATAAATGCTTGTACAATAATGACATAGTATTCAATCAGTGAAGAAAACTACTAATGTTACTAGATGTACAGACAATATTTTGGGTCCCTTTATATTTTTTGGTTCGGTGTGAGCCGATGCTCCATGTTGAAGACCCAGGGGCGGATCCAGCCATTTTAAAAAGGGGGTGGTTCTAACCCAGGACAAATGGGGGGGGGGGGTTCCAATTACATGTACCCATTCAAATACATGTACCTTGATCGTAAAAAAAAATAAGTGTAAGGGTTCCGCATCAATAAAAATATTCCTCTTGATACTATCTTTTGATTGTACATGTAAGAAGCTTCTGTCCAAGTTTAGTATAAAATCCAGGATAGTTTATGAATCTAATAAATGTTTAAAAACTTTAACTGCAGACTGTGTGTAATGTGAACTGGAAGAAAAACTAAGTCCATTTATAAGTAAAATACAGATACACAGGCATGACAGGAAAATATTAACAAAATTTCCTTATAAATAAACAAGCTTCTGTCGAAGTTTGGTACAAATTAAAAGTAGCATAAGAAAGATATTATTTTTTTTTTAATTTAACCACAGATCGATGTGTTGTTTCCTGGCAAAAAATCTAAGTCCATTTAAAAGTAAAATTCGAAAAAAAAGGATTTATTTTTTTACAAAATTTACTTCTGTATATTATCTTTTGGTCATAAACACGCTTCTGTCCACGTTTGGAAGTAATCCAGTATAGTTTAAGAAAGTTATCAAAATTTCAAAAGCTTTAACCACAGAGTGAATATTTGTGGACATCGCCGCCGCCGCCGACGGAAATTAGTCTCGCTTAGCCTCGCTTAGTACCGCCCCCTTTTTTCTGGATCTGCGCCTGAGGCTGTACATTGACCTATAATGGTTTAGTGCGTTATACATGTTTGACTTTGTAATGCTTATTGCGTTTATAGAAAACAATGGGAATATGTTGCTTAACATCTTGGGATATATATTTAGAAGGCATTTATTCAAAAGCAGAATTAATGGATTTGTAGAAAAAAAAACATGAATAAGGGCAGATGATCAACTATTAAAGTACAAGTCTTTGGTTAACCACAATACATTTGTCATCACTAACGTATCAATGTTGCTTTTATATCCATGGTATAAAAATCAAACTTGGGTTTCTCATCTAAACTTGTTTACATCGTGTTACATCATCCAATATGGCTAGGCCTGTTATAAGTTTTTCATTATCACACTTATGCGGGACTGATTTTGCTCATTGTTGAAGGATGTTCAGTTACTAATAATTACATCACTTTGTTTACGGTTGATGGTTGTCTTATGGAAATTCATACCACATCTCCTTATTCTGGTTATCATACAGTATACACACATGATCATGATGATACATTTTATACCACTGTCCCAGGTTAGAGGAGGGTTGGAATCCCGCTAACATGTGTAACCCCATCACATTATTCATGTATGTGCCTGTCTCAAGTCAGGAGTCTGTAATTCAGTGGTTGTCGTTTGTTTATGTGTTATATATTTGATTTTCGTTCATTTTTTCACATAAATAAGGCCGTTAGTTTTTTTGTTTGAATTGTTTTACATGGTCTTATCGAGGCCTTTTATAGCTGTATATGCGGTATGGGCTTTGCTCATAGTTGAAGGCCGTACGGTTACCTATAATTGTTAATGTTCCTGTCTTTTTGGTCTTTCGTGGATCATTGTGGATAGTTGTCTCATTGGCAATCATACCACATCTTTTTTTTATATGTTATACAAGACTACAATACGGTTGAATACCTAGTATTATCAAATGAATTATAACAATTGTTAATAGTTGTCAGACTTTTCTTATCAAAAAGCAGCTACATCATGTACATATGTATACTCAATATGGTAGATATAGTTATCAAAGGTACCAGGATTATAATTTAGTACGCCAGACGCGCGTTTCGTCTACAGAAGACTCATCAGTGACGCTCATATCGAAATATTTATTAAGCCAAACAAGTACAAAGTTGAAGAGCATTTGGGATCCAAAATTCCAAAAAGTTGTGCCAAGTACGGCTAAGGTAAGCTATGCCTGGAATAAGAAAATCCTTAGTTTTTCGAAAAATTCAAAGTTTTGTATACAGGAAATTTATAAAAATGACCACATTATTGATATTCATGTCAACATCGAAGTGCTGACTACTGGGCTGGTGATACCCTCGGGGACGAAACGTCCACCAGCAGTGGCATCGACCCAGTGGTGTAAATAGTTATCAAAGGTACCAGGATTATAATTTAGTACGCCAGACGCGCGTTTAGTCTACATTAGACTCATCAGTGACGCTCATATCAAAATATTTATTAAGCCAAACAAGTACAAAGTTGAAGAGCATTTGGGATCCAAAATTCCAAAAGGTTGTGCCAAATACGGCTAAGGTAAGCTATGCCTGGAATAAGAAAATCCTTAGTTTTTCGAAAAATTCAAAGTTTTGTATACAGGAAATTTATAAAAAATGACCACATTATTGATATTCATGTCAACATCGAAGTGCTGACTACTGGGCTGGTGATACTCTCGGGGACGAAACGTCCACCAGCAGTGGCATCGACCAAGTGGTGTAAATAGTTATCAAAGTAGACATGATCACTGGTTTCAGATGAAAACAAGAGTGACTGTGCAAATGCTGAAATGTCATGTCTGCTTTACCTACATGTATGAAGGTTTTACTACATGTACAAGTATCACACAAACTCTCAATTTTCATAAACCTTTGAAAATGAAGTTGCAGTCAAATTAACCATGCCAGACAGATGATGTACACCCTACAAACTGTCATTCCATACCCAAAACTTAGTGATTTATACTGTCTGTGAAATAGACTTAACATTCTTAACATCCAAACCATGAAAACTAACTTATGAATATATCCAATAACATGCCACAAATAGTGATCCTATACATGTCAATCATACATGTACATGTAGACTAGTTTATACTGTAGCATTCGAGAAACATATGGAAATACATGTAGATCAAACCACAAAAACTAAGCATTGTTCAATGAACCATGACAATTTCATTGAGGTCAAAGTCTGATGTAAGTCTTGCAATTAGACATTCACCTTACACTCATTTCATACACCAAATAAAGTTGACCTACTTTTCCTTCTGCTTGTAGTATTTAACATGTGTGAGAAACAAATTTGACAAATTACGTAAACTGAAGTAACCTTAATCACTGATCCATGAAATGAAGTCAGGATCAGGCCAACCCTGCCTGACAGACAATGAGACATGTACATGTACACCTTTCAAGATACCATAAAAAACCTCAATTAATATACATTTAAGACTTAAAGTGTATTTCACTGACTGTTCAAACAGTAATTTTTTTTTTCAAACAGTTACATGTACATGTACATGTAGTGTACCATGAAAACTAGGTAAAGTGCAATTGACAAATCACTAACAGAAACTTCATAACATAAGGAAGTATCCAAGCCTTTCAGCTTCTAAAATGTATCTTGTGAAGCTTAAATACAAAACGGTACGCTGTAGCCACTGCCAGATTGTAATACATATTTCTTGCATGCATGTACATTGTACTTAACTTTTGTTGCAGGAGGGATAATAAAATTATACTTTAAAGTACATGCATGGTTTATTTGTTTCAAATACTTGGCCACTAATCATTTGCTAATCATGTTAATTAAAAAAATTATTTAATTCTAATTCAACTTTAATAATTTAAGTACAGCTAGCAAGCAGTCATTTGACACTAAACAATTGACACAGACTGCACGAGACCCTCATAGTTGGTTAAGATCTTTTTACACACCCTGGACAATTGCAATGCCAACATAAATTTCAGATGTGATATATACATGTACATGTACTGTTTTGTAAATTTCACTGAAACTAGAAATTCACATTATCCATATTGTTATTATATTAAAATGACCGATTATCCACTAATTAAAAGTATTCATGAATTCAGATATGATGCACTATTATTAGTAGTATTCACTGAAACTATGCATTTTCATTATTCCAAATTGCTATTTCAAATGAATAATTATCCTGGGTATTCATGGAATTCAGAAACAATGTACATGTATGATTGCACTATTAATATTCACTGCAACTACGAAATTTTGTTATTCCAAATCACAATTGATCATGATAATCCAAGGTAATTAGTCCTCCAGTAATGTGGTCCTCCTTTAATACAATTTGTAAGTTTCCTATTTGTACAAGGCACAATTTTCTTCTTGTCCAATTTAATCAGAACATCACATCATCATCATGGAATAATGCTGCACGCCATATTCATAATTTCCAAAAACAATAGATAACTAGTATTAAATAATGAATAAATTCATTGTTTCACTATTTGCAGCTATACGAGCGACTCAGTGACATCTATATTTCCTATGCATCAAAGTGCACATGTACTAGCAGGCGTCATATTCTAAGTGGGAATCATGGTCAAACCAATACATATTCAGTGTGATTCTACAAAATAAAATATACAATTAGACTCAAGTACAGTAAATATTTAACTAATAATAAATATATAATACTACATGTATATACATTGTGGAATAATAAGAAAGTTAATTACAATAACTGTATTTACCTAGATGAAACAAGCACTTCTCATTTCATTGACCGAAAAATTCTAGCACTAATACAATTTTATTTTCAAGTCCCTATTAACAAGAAAAATAAATCTGTTAAGGGGGTCTAAATTCTATATAGTGTTATCTTTTTTCCTGCATTAAAGATTTTTAAGTGTGAATGTGTACTTTCATTGAAGGGTTACTGTCTTATTGAGGCTCACACCATACTTTATTTCATCAATTCTTAAAAGTCAGACACCATGGACATAGTTATTCCTCTCTAAAACACAACAGGTTATTTCTTTTGTTCATTTTAATTATGTTTAAAATTTAATATGAAATATATTGATACTACAAAAATGACAAAGAACAGTTTAAGGAATGAAAAAATAAAATAAAGAAACAAATGCACTGTTAATATATACAATGATATACATGTAGATGATATTGACTTAACCTTTGTCCAGTGCATATAATGAATAAACTTTTGTGATGTAAATATATTGTTTAAAGACTTAACCATCCCAGTTAAAGTTTTAAATCCTTGAGTTTAATAATTTTTGCATCTTTAGTGTTACCCTGAATACTTTTTACTTAATCATTTCTTATTATAGCTTGCATTAAATAATGCTTTGCAGCTCAGACAACACTTTTTGTTTATTTAATTTAGTTATTTACCCACATTTATTTTAATAAATCAATATTCAAATTACTTTTAAAATTTGCATTTTTATATCTAAAATAATAGTATATCCTGCTGTTTCATATTTTTTTTTAAATTATAATTTGTTTTGAAAAAGTTATCAAAATTTTGAAGAGGACAATTTTAATCATGATCATTTGTGAACATTATTATAAAATTATATCATTATACCAATGACAGATTAAATATCACCCCCCAGCGCAATAAACTATTGTGTCTTAATTTGTATATTAGCTACATCATGTATATAAGAATTTCTTATTATTACCTATGGGATATCCAGTGTTAACATCCTGATTATTACCTATTCTAATGTCACATTTGCATGGTCATATTCAGTAAATACAAATATTTTAATTGTTTTGTTTTTTTTAAATATTTTGAGCTTCATAAAATACTTTAAAAAAGTTTATACCATGTTAACATAAACAAATATGCATAGAGACATGACAGATAGATTTTTTTTGTTATGTTTTCCTGACATATTGAATTTTAACATAAACTAATCATCATGATTATGTAGAAAATGCAAAAAATCTGAAGTCGTATGTGAATGCACATGATCAAAGGAGATGTGGGATATATCAATGATGCATCAACCCAACAGTTAGGCAACAATAAAGTAACCAAAACACAATTGAATGCATGTCAAAAAATATTACTCATGATTAAAAGGTCCTTAATCATTGTGGAATAAATAAAAAGACCATTTAATGTTACTACTTGTCAGTTAGATAACATGTATACACAAATGAATTTTGAAAAACAATGCTAACAGAGCACAATTTATATAAAAATTTCACATGAAAATATAGTTTAGGTTCAAAGTATTAACAAATAATAGTGATTAAATATAAACTCTATGTTAAATCTTAAAAGAATAAAATTATGATGCTAGCTTTGCTCTTTTAATATTTGTTTTTTAAACAATGTAGTACATGATAAAACAATTACTAATTGAATAAGCACAATTTGTTTAATCAACTGTGTTAAAGTGGCAACTGTTTATGACCCTGTGCCTTGTTTCAGGAACATTAATTTAATAATATTGTTTTATTTTGATGATTAATGCTTTTTCTAAACCATTTCTAAAATACCTATTCCCTTTCAATGCCTGCTTAATATTATCAAATATATATATTAATGTTTTGTTGTCCATCATTTGAGAAATATTCAAAATCTAAATGAAAGTGGACACTTGCTAAATAAGTCACTATTTAATCTCAAAGTTTATAATTTTCATAAAATTTTATGATCAAATCATATGTTTTTGTACAACATGTACAATGCATGTTTTTTTTATGGAAATTGTGACGTCACAATGCATTCTTAATTGAACAAAAATTTAATCAGCTGATAAAGCAAAACCAGGGAAATACTAGTAATCCAGCATAAGCATGATAAGAAACACATTTATATGGATACGTAGGATCGGTTGGTTGTTGGTTATAAAATGTCCAGTGACAAGTATTTCATGCAAATTTAGGACCCAAGTTAGCAATACATTAACATACAATATGCACACTACATGATGTATAGGTCAGTGGCACATCCAGAACTTTTCATAAGGGACAGAGCCGCTGACTGCCCTTAGGGGCACAGATCCAGTCGTGCTTGAGTAATTCCCTAAATAATCAACCAAATTTTCCCCACAAAAAAGATATAGAGTGACCTTTATTGTATTCCTCTCAGGGTGATGTTTGCAAAATAATTAAGGGAATAAATGACATACACATGATAATAGGGGGAGGGGAACAGTGTCCTTTATGACTTTCATTGATTTATTATGATGCACAACTTTAACATTGAAGCTCAAAGCCTATATTTCCCTAAAATATGCAACTTTGCACGAGTGTGGTAATATAGAACATTGATTCATAGCTGTATAACATATCGGAGTATCTAAATAATCATTCCGTAGGACCAGTGGCGGATCCAGCAGTTTAAAAAAAAAAGAGGGGGTCCAACCCAGGACAAAAAAACTATATGTCTTTATTCAAATGCATTGAGCGGCCAAAAAGGGAAGGGTTCGACCCCCCCCCTTTTTGGATCCGCCAATGAGAACAAATTGTAAGGTCTGTATTACAAAAGTGCACATTTTCCCTTCAAAATTATGAATCCATGATTATTCGATATACATGCTTTAAAATATTGATAATTTCTACTCACCGATTGTAATTTCCAGCTCAGATTATTGAACATGTGCCATGATGTGGTCTAACATCTGTAGTTACCTGTATAAAAATATAGTTTGCCGACCTGAGGTCCGGGTTTTTTTGCCGACAAAAAATTAAAGAGGTTAAATCGTTTACGGTGAAGAATTGTTTTCCGTTTTAAATGAAACTTGACAGATTTTACTAATTATTTCTTTTTAATCATCGGAAATGTCCTTCTTGGTGTAATTCGAATTAAAACTGTTTTATATTAGTCATAATCTTTAAATTTATTTCAGGTACACCCTTGTACATTTTTCTATTGCGCAGAATTTATGAAAACTTTGTCAAGTATTAATTTGAATGAATGCATTGTCATCTTCTCATGCTTCTGCAATAATATTAAAACTCTATTTTAAACGAAAGCTTCTGGTTTTCAAAACCAGTTATGAACGAAAATGTTGTAAAACCGATATAATAAAATAAAAAGTAAGGATATCAGAAGGATTATTTAAAGTCAAACGCACATGACTTTCAAAAATGAATGGACAATGCTACGGCAATAAATGGAAAACGACAAAAGACAAACAACGATCGCAAAATAAATGAATAAACAGCAAAACAAGTTTACAATCGCACAATAGACGATAACAGTGTAATTAATGGACTATATCACAACAAAATCAAATCTTGAGAGCCGGGTGAGATGTGATTTTTTTTTTACACTGATGGACTACCGTTACGCTAAAATATTTGTATTAAAACATTTACCGACTGTATCAACCTTTGAAGTGTTTGCTTTAAACATTTAACGACTGTGTCAACCTTTAGAAAGTTGTTACAAACATTTAACGACTGTCCCAACTCTAAAAACGCTGTGACAAACATTTTTTGGCTGCATCAACGTCTGAAAAGTTGACACAAACAAATTTAAACTGTCCCAACAATTAAAAGGTTCGGACGAACATTATGCAACTGCCACAATTATTAGAAAGACTAATAGATTTTGACTGTGACAACACCGTAAACCACTGCAACAGTTCTGAATTGACTGATGGTAGCATTTTTTGACTTTCACAACCCGTAAAAAAGTTGGGACAGACATAAATAAACTGTTGCAACGAAATATGACAGATTTGACAGTCATTACTGATCTTTTACAGACTAAGACAGTCGTACAACGACTGTTACTGGTATGGACAGTTGTTTTTTTCGTTCAGTAGTGATAGGCGACAACACAAACATTTTATAAATTTACCACTCTTTATAATCTGGACAAACAGTTATGTGTGGTGTTAGTACTTTTTGATTTTGTTTTAAAAATTAAAGCCAAATAGCAGTATGGCCAACTTTCAACGGAGCTTGTTAATGTTATCGATGCCTACCGTAATTTTACTACAAATTTATAAAATTTTGGAAGTCTTTTCGAATAATTCCCTAGAAAATATTTCAATAGGTATTAAAATTTATGTCGTAAATATACACACTGCGGTTATTGACAGACAAATGAAACAAATACCCTAACATCCAATCACAAAGCTCATAAGTTGACGTCCGTCACCTTTCTTAAGTTAGGCTGCACAAAAGGACAATATTATGCTGTGAAAATGTAATAGATCTGTTTTTGTAATGTAATTGATCCCTTAAGACGGCCATCACAATTAACATTAACGACGGTATAAAAGAAACACGAAACTACTTAATTTCTTGAAACAAAGTAAAGGTAAAACTTCTACTTAATTTTAAAACTTCTATTTACTAGTTGGTCAAGTTAAAAAAAAGTCTGTTTGCAATCTTTAGAAAAAATAACATAATATAAATACCAGAGATGTTTACATCCTTTTGCGTCGCCATCAACCCAGACATAGTTGGATCTGAAACAAAGAAAATCTAGGGCAGTGTCCACAGCAAACTCCATATAATAAGCATTTTACAATTAGTTGAATGTATCGTACACTGGTTTCATATACAATTTGTTCAAACATATACACGATGGTTTAAAGTGGTACCCAACATATTACAAGAATAAATTGATTTACTAATTCATTTTCGAGATAATACATTGGTAATTTATTTGAAAACATGTCTGTTTCTAAAATTTAACCTAAATTGGTGTATAAATCTTCAAATTTTTAAAAGTAAAAAAAAGGAAAACACAGAATTTGATCTTTTACCCTATTTCATGCAAAATTGTTATCACATTTCTTTTTTGACGACATCGATATGATAAAAGTACTCATTTTCCCGAATCCAAAGATATATCATATAGCCATAAACTATGTTTGACGATTAAATATAAAAATTATTGGGTCTGGTCATCGTACTATTACTTTATGAGCATTTGTTAATCTGAAAGGTCAAAATCTCAAAGTTATAAAATCCTTCTAAAAAATTAAGAGTGTCTTTATTAAAGATAAAAGATTACAGGCTCACAGTTTGGTATGTAAATTGAATAAATTTTTATCTCTTTTTTGTACGAAATTCCGAATTTTAGAGATTGGCTATGTCATTCCTATTTATTCATTTTAGTACCTTATTTGGCCTTCTAACTTTTGTTGTTTGAGTGTCACTGATAAGTCTTCTATAGGAGAAACGCCGTTTTATATTTAAGATTTATAATCTTTATATCATTGATAATTCTTTAACTGCCTAAAATGAGACTAAAACTACGAAACAGCCTTGTATTACATGTGTTTTCGGAACTGATAACATTACCAAACAGTGCGTATCTCTAAGCCTTTAATTATTAAAGAGCGTAATATCTAGAACAACAAAGCAACGTGTTTAAGAAAAAAAACCTACAAATAGGTAATGTTAACTTTTCAAAATGCACTTTTATTAGTTGTTAGTGGCTTTGAACTAACTGTCAGATAACTGCGAGTACTCTCAGGTCTGTTCATTGTGTCTTTTTGTTGTCGGGAGTTACAAGTACCCGGCCACGTCCACTTGTAATTATGTCCATCTTGCGAGTTAAGAATTTGTTCAACTGACTTCTATAGCTCGTTCTTATGTTGTACTGTTGTGTTTCTTTGTAAATTATATTCTCCTATTTATTTATATTGTAGTCCTGTAATGTTGTGTTGTCATTTTAATGTTATATTTGATATGGCTATAAAAGAGGGAGGTTTGGCATGCCAGAAAACATGTATTTGGTTATGATGTTATATTAGTTATTCTCAGAGGATTTTCTCTTATGCTTAGTCCGTTTCTGTGTGTTACATTTTAATGTTGTGTCGGTGTTCTCCTTTTATATTTAATGCGTTCCCTCATTTTTACTTTCAATTGTTACTCCGATTTGTTTTTTGTCCATGACTTTATGAGTTTTGAACAGCGGTATACTACTGTTGCCTTTATTTATATACCACAATCCCAGACTAGGGGGAGGGTTGGGATACCGCTTACACATTTAACCCCACCACATTATTTTTGTGTGTACATGTCCCGAGTTAGAAGCCTGTAATTTAGTGGTAGGGGTTTGCTTATGTTTCACATATTAGTTTTTCGTTATTTTTTTTATATAAATAAAGCCGTTAGTTTTTCTTGTTTATATTGTTTTACATTGTCATATCTAGGCTTTTCATAGCTGACCATGCGGTATGGGCTTTGCTCATTGCTGAAGGCCTTTCGGGGACCTATCGTTGTTAACGTCATTTTGGTTTCTTTTGGACATTTGTTTCATTGGCAAACGAACCACATCTTCTGTTTTATATATAAGATTTAAAAAGAAGTAGTTTTATATTCAAATAGACAGTTTACAGTTAATTGTTTGTAAATGCTGTTTTACGACACATACTTTAAGCATTAAGTCTTAAGTAAGTTTATTAACTCAACAGAAGAACACAATTACAGGGAACATATATTAAAAAACGTTAATATAATCTTACATTGCATAATGCCCAGGGCAATCTCTTGAGTACTCATTCAAAAACTGAATATGAGACACAACTACCTGATAAGTAGATAATACCTTAAAGTGTAAAATGTGCATCGCAAAGTCAATTTGGTTTTGTATTTTTGTATCGTAAATATACGCTTACTTGCCATATTCCATAGACCATGTAGGTTAACTGCACATATTAATCCAACTAGTGTAATCTGTAGTACAATCTCCACCATTTCTTTTTGAAAAATAACGTAGTGAAACGATAGAAGGTGAACAGAAATTTTTGATACTAAGTATGAGTAAATGAATATGCTTTTTACAAAAACATATGTGTTCATAATCATAAATCAGAAAACATTTGCTACTGCACGTACTAGTATGCAGGGGAAAATTTATCAATCATAAGTTGTTTCCTAGAGACTTTTATACAATGTGTTTATGTTACCAGAGTTTATCTCCTTGTTATATTCCATCTATATTTTGTGATGAAATTTTAAACTGTATTGAAAGTAATTGTAGATTCTTTTCAGCTATAATATATCATTTTTAACATCCCGCAACCGTGTTCTTGTAAATGTAAAACGTACCGTTGTCGACACTGCAACCAAACATATGAAAATAGATAATTTACTTATACCTCAAATTGTCATTAAAATTTGGACAGCAGGAAAAAGCTTCACATTACATTGAAATTCGGCACATTTTTTTTTCTGCCAAATCAAATTAATATATCAATTGTAAGTCCCTCGTGTACAGAGGACATCACGACAAAGTCAATATTTGTTGTGCCCACCATTAGCCTGTACCACAGAACGGACCTTCCTCGACCTAGTCTAGCTCAATCACTAATACGTTTTCAAAGAATTCTTTCAATTCTTGTAACACATAAAAAGATAAGGAATAAGGCTGAACATTTAATGATACAAGACAATAACAATCAAAACCCAGGAGTAAACAAAGACTCTCAAAGCCGAAGGACATTTACATAAACAGTTATAAATTATAATTAAGAAACAACACGAACTCCACTAAAAACCGGGAGTGAAACTAGGTGCTCCGAAAGGGTAAGCATGTCCTGTATCGTATACGGCACCCGTCGTGTTATTTGAGACACATATATTCCATATGCTGATGCAGCTGGTATGTTGCTACACAGAAGTGTTGAGTTGACTATAGGAAAATTAAAATCATCGCGTTTGTCCTAAATTTTGGTATTCAACCTACCATCAGTAGTCATTTCGAGAAAAAAAGGTCTGAATATGGAGCAGATTTATCTGTGTTGGTAGTATCTTTAATTTGAAGTTCACATAGATATATCATACAATGTAAGTAATCATTGAATCTTTTATTAGTAAGAGACAGTACGTCATCAATATACCGAAAGGTGAAATTAAAAGACTTTGCTGATTTTTTTTTTATTTTCTGTACAAGCCCTTGAATAAATTCAACTTTATAGGAATATAAAAACAAATTTTAAAGTATAGGAGCGCAATTGGTACATATTGTGATTCCAATAGTCTGTTGGAAGGCCAAACCTCCAAATTCAACAAATATGTTATCTAAAGTTCTAATGAATTAATTGAAAACAATTAAGGAAACCGTACGTCATATAACTATGAAAGATATATAAACATAAGATTGGGACATGAAGACGTCACCATATTAGAATCGATTATTGACAATTGGAAATGAAAATTCATCTCTTTTATTATATATTTTGGTATAAAGCTTCTTGTGAATGATATAAATATGCCGAGATTCAGGTAAGGAAAGTGTTCATTGTTAGTATTAGCTTTATCAAAACTTAGTTCAAGATAATAAATATTTTGAATGTACACACCGAAGTCTGCATTATGTAATAACACTACAGAGATTAAATGTATTTATGTTGTAATTCCCAAACCAACTTTCTTGAGGTAGCGGCTCAAAAACAAAACATCCGATTAACTTCATGTCAAACATTTAATTCTTATTGACTAAATATTTTTTTTCTGACATTGCTTTGCAGGTCACTCATATCACTGTGTACATAAACAATAAAAATAGGAAAATGTGATGTGAGTGCCAATGAGACAATTCTCCATCCAAATCAAAATTTATAAAAGTAAACCATTATAGTTCAAGGTACGGCCTTCAACATGGAGACGTGGCTAACACCGAACAGCAAGCTATAAAGAGCCCCAACAATACCTAGAGTAAAACCATCCAAATGGAAAACCAACGGTCTACTCTATATAAAAACGTGAAACGAGAAACACGTATGAACTACAAAAACAGACGACAACCACTATACATCAGACTCCTGACTTATGACGGGTGCACACAATTGCAGGGATTACATGTTTTAATTGTACCAAATCTTTTCTAAACAATATTATTAGCATCACAATATAGAAAAACAACTATAAAAAGTCAATTCGAAGGCTTAACTCAATCAAAAACCGCAAATAAAATACATGTTATAGAACTTTAATGTTGATACATATTTTATAACCGGTAAACCTAATATTATTATTTACTCACCAACTTCTGTCTAAAATGATTCATTTTAGAAAACTGAAATGGAAATGTTATACTCTTATAAACAAATTACTATAAGTACACGAGTAGCGCATGTCAAATATATCTTTCGTTCCAAATTTGTGATGGCGCTTATCACTCGTTCAAACTTCTAGCAATATACAATTATGGCCAGTTGAAAATATTATATCTAAAATTGTCAACACGAGAAGTGAAATAACTTTAAAGGGTTGAAAAATGTAGAGCAGGATCTTATTACACTTCCGGTGCACCTAAAGATCACCCACAAGTTTTTGGTGGGGTTCGTGTTGCTAAACTTTTAGTGTTCTATGTTGTGTGTTGTGTAGTATTATTTGTTTGTTTGTCTTTTTCACTTAAGGCCATGGCTTTGTCAGTTTATTTCCGTTCTATGCGTTTGACTATTCCTCTGGTATCTGTCGCCCCTGTACACCATGTGTATATAGCTAATCCTTTTAGACAAAACATGTTTTAGGAACCCTGTGGATTTAAACTTTACAATTTTGTCTTTATTCAGCATATTACAGAAAAATTCGCATCACAGTTATTCTAACGTATTTCACGTAGCATTTTATAATTGTACATGACAATCTACGAGACATTTTCTTTAAGGAAAGAATGCGTAAGCATATGTAATCGATAATATTTTGGAATAAAACGCGTCCGTTATAAAAGTAAGAGGTTTAATCCACTATTGTCTCCATAAGAAAATGCATGTACCATGTCAGGAATATGACTGTAGTTGTTCAACGTTTGATTTGTTTAAGCTTTCGTTTTTTTCCATTTGAGTAGAAAATGTCTGTTTGGATTTTCATCGGAATACAGTATTTTTATGATTTAGCTTTTTGTATTCCGTTTGTTTGATGTGTTTGAGCTTTTGTTAATTTACTTATTTGATTCAATAACACTATGTCTGGGTTTTAAATCATAAAATGAAATGAACCTCAGTGGCTTAGTTGTCCGGGTAGTTCAACTAGTCAACGTGTTAACACTTTGGGAGTTCTTAGTCTGCTAATTTTGTATCTTATCTGACTAATATTGCATATAATCCTACCATGTGTCTGTATTTTCCCCTTGATACTTCGAAGTTTAGAAAAATGGCTTACGTTTAATGGCAAATATTTTCTGAAAGTGGCGTAAAACATCAACATCTGTCAATGTATGAAGAGAAGTCAACGAAGAACTTTTGAATGTTCATCAATCAACTGTCGCTAATAAACCTTCTGTAAAAGAAAAGCACCTTCAGTGTAAAGCATGGTATCTAGGATTTCGACTGATTATTGATCCGCATCGTAGTTGAAAAGATTACGATTTTTCATTCTCAATAGACACTCGTAAACACTGAGCATTGAAGAGATTATACAATCTATTATGACTTACCGTTTAAGGTCGATTTAGTTAAATGTTGTAATGAAGATTCAATGCATTTATTTCAGGCAATGTTCCTAGTAAGTGTTGTGTCCTATGATAATTATGTTGTGAAATTATTTCATAAATAGTGTGTACCTATAAATTAAACTTCAGATGTATTTATATGTGTACATAGTAGATTAAAGGTGATATCAAATATGCAGATGATGAATTATCTATTTATCATAAATTTCTTTGATAAAAATTGAAAAAAATTGACAATTTATATAATTACACATTGCGTTTAAATATTGTGTTGTAGGTGCAATTAATCTTGTCGACAGAAAAGTAGGCCTTATGTGTCACTGATGAGTCTTATGTAGACGAAACGCGCGTCTGGCGTACCAAATTATAATCCTGGTACCTTTGATAACTATTACGGCAAAATCAAATGCTCAAACACATCAAACGAATGAAAAACGACTGTCGTATACCTGACTTGGTACAGACATTTTTTTATGTACACACTGGTGGATAAAACCTGATTGTATTTCTAGCTACACCTCTCACTTATATGATATATAGTCGCATAAAAAAGTCAATGCATTGATAAAGACTGAACAACACTGTGTTATGACAAAATAATCCAATATGTAAAGAAGAAGCACAAACAGGCATGTAAATTGTGTTATAGGTACCACGTTAGAGTGTACTCAGGTTATGTTATTTATAAATGCTTAACAATGTCACATTACAAGTTATGACGGTTGGGGTTAACAGTGTAGATAATAATCGCCAAAAATTATGAAAGGAGAAAAATGAACAAAATGAATTAAAAATAGAGAATATTGAGTTGCAAAAAAACAAAATCCTGTTTGAATGAAGATTCAAGATTTGCTTAATTTACTGATTACAGAAATCATGTTTTAACAAATAAATATAAAAGTATTACAATTGCATATGAATTTTACAGAACCAAGGTTTTTGTTATAATTTCTCTTCACTAGGACCTTTTAAATAAAAACCAGGCAGTTGTGGACGATTGCAATGTAATTGATGTTCTAACAGTTAAAGCATTAAAGATTAATGTTTTTAATAAAAAACAATCTGTCTAATTAAATAACATGAAATTCACGACAAAACTTGGAGTGGACAATATAGTAGAAGTCTGTTAAGTAAATAATGAACTGTTTATTTGTGCTTTTATTTGTAGTTATTTGATGTGACAATTTCAGAATTTAGCATTGAATTTTCCATAATATAAAATTATTCTTTTTGTTGAATTTTAAAGGATAAGTCTTAAGGTTAATAACGTATGTACGGCTGATTAATGAACTTGGATACATAAAGAAATTGGAAATCCTTCCGTAAATTTCCTATTTTCTCTACACAATTCACAACAGATGGGATTATATAAATAACAATCCGCCTTTTTTAAATTTATTTCAACGTGTCAATGAAAAACTCCCATATATATACACTGTAATACCCTATACTGGATACCAAGAACTTCGCTAAAAATTCGTATTAAGAATGGTATAGATATTATAATTATATTAGATGTTTGATGTTCCTACTGCCGTTACCATTTATTACAGTTAAACATGATCGTCTGACATATTGTTCAAGTCAGACATGGGTCTAAAAATTCGAAAAAAATGCTATAAAATCTCCAATCATAGTTCTAACTATATCGTGGTTATATCTTAACCTTTGGTTTTATTTACAATTTGCACTGCTTTTCCGAATGCTCAATTGAAAACTAGATTCAATCATCACATGGAAAATTGCGTTTACTCTAGAATGAAAAAGTAAGGCACATATTCCATTATTATTAGTATATCTTTATATTTATCCTGCATTATTATTTCAGCAAATAGTCGGTAATCCATAGACCTATGTGAGTGAACATCTATTTTGTCTTTCACATTAGAAGCAGATGTATGTAGATATATATCTTTCAAAAGTTTTTAAATGTAATTATAAGTCTGTTTTACCCCTAAAGCGGACAAGCAGTTTATTCTTTAAATGGCTGTCATTGAATATCAAAAAAGAAAATAAATCCCAAAATTGATTTAAAACTTTAATACTCAATAGTTTTCCTGGAAAATATTCACATCCCTTGGGGATTAATAGTGTACGTCCAGTCGCTTATATATTACATGCATATCGAAACATAGAAAACTAAAGAATAAACAACACGAACCCCACCAAAAACTAGGAGTGATCTCAGGTGCTCCGGAAGGGTAAGCAGATCCTGCTCCACATGCGGCACCCGTCGTGTTGCTGATGTGATTACACATCCGGTAAATAGTATAATTCGGTAGGTCAAATGTGTATGTTAAATGAGTTACCTTCGTTAAATAAAAAAATTATTATTATTATTATAGTTCCAAATTGAAAGTTAAAAGTTATCTGCCTTGTACACTGATCAATACCTGCAGAAGTGTAACGATGCATGAACTTAGAAGCCCGACAGGAAATCGCTTGAATACCTGGACGTGTCACCTCACATCCCTCACAATACCTTTGGAAGTAATACTTTTAGCCATGCTGGTGATCAGATGGGGGAAGATCAGAATTTATTTGAAAAAAGTTTATTACTTTAAAGAATTATGAACAAATTAGATTTTCGAAAACAATTTTCACGCAACACTTATTTATGATTTCAACTTTGACTTTTAACTAATTCCAATATTAACAGTTTAAAAATAACAGACCATAATTATGGTAATTTAAAAAAATTAGAATATTTTCCGTATCAAGTTAGTAAGTCGAATACAACAACCGTACGATTGACAAGATATCGACACGCAATAACGACTACATCGGTTATTGTAATAATGTTCCTTTGTGGTTTATAGACATATCGTTGTTATTAATCGGGAAAGAAGACAAAAATGGCCGAACGCAGAGAATTGATACTCTAAATTTAAATTCGATGGTGATATCTTATCTATCGGAATAAAACTTTAATATCTATGAATATGAGCATTTTTATACAGAATGAACATAATATCAATTTTTGATTTTTGTTGTGAGGTTTCCCTTTGACAAGTATAAGGTATAAAAAGGGTTCGTTAGTTAATTTATACTGAATCACTAGCATGTCACATAGGTAATGAGTTCGAACACAGCACCTGCAAGTGCATTCGATTTCAATCTTATTGACTAGGACTGACATATTTTATTTGGCGGTTCTATTCGGACATTCTGTCATCTCTTACTGATCAAAACTGGCTGCTTTTATTCAGCAAATAGTACTGAAGGTAGAGTAAAACACCAACACCCAATCAAATAATCTTGTGACAATATAAACTCAAATTCAGAAAAAAACATCTATACTGAAAACCTGTTGGTGACCTTCTGTTGTTGTCTGTTTTATGGTCGGGTTGTTGTCTCTCTGAAACATTTCCCATTTCCATTCTCAATCTTTTTTACAAAATTAGAAGAGTCTTATGGAAATTATACATTTATCTTGATTAAATCAAATACTATTGTTATGTTTGTTTATATAAAAAAAAAAGAAGATGTGGTATGATTGCCAATAAGACAACTTTCCACAATAGACCAACTTTAGATTACAATTCGGCTTTCGACAATGAAGAAAGCTCACATTACTTGGTAGGTTGCTGCAAACGGATTATCGTGGAAACAAAGTAAAATCAATCGTTTTTCTCTTTGAAGGTAAATGCCTGTTGGTGATTTGAAAAAGTTTTCAGTTCTGAGAATTTCCTTCGCTTATGATCCATCGACTGGTTGTTAGAATATTTCCCGAGGATGTTCCAACAACAAAAACACTGCCATCATAATCAACAGTTAAGCCATTCGGACACTTCAGATCTTGTCGTTCAAATCTCCAGCAAATTGTCCCATCCATTTCGCATTTTACAACTTCATCTATTTTCCAGTATGTATAGTATAGTTAATAAGAATGTATTGCAATGTCTCGTATGTCATTTAAATCTATCTTCACTGTGTTAAGGAGATTTCCTGATACATCATAAATTAGAATTTCAATGTTCCGAATGACGGTTACAAGATTTGGAGAGTCATATTAAATCGCAGAGCAGATATTTGCTGTTTGGAAGCTAGTCTTAACTTTTGTTCTTGGTGAAGAAATGTCCAAAATATGAATTGTGCTTTCGACTTGAACGTTGATGGCACAGTGTTCTTTTGAACTTCACATACACCCCAATGATTTGAAAATAACTTAAAGGTTCTCGTTTTTACGCCATCATTTCGGTAGTGAATTAGACTACTGTTATCATAATCAGTGAATAAAAAATCGCCATTTGACAGAATTACACAACCGTTAATATTAATGTAGTCTTTTGTGTGAGATAGTACAAATTTTTGTTGTATCACGAGTGCAAGCTTTGGGTTGAGAGAAATATTTTGAAATCTGTTATATAAATCACCAGAAACCCTGGATTTTGACACATGATATATTTTTGATTTGTTAATATAATTTTAATTCATGTTCCTCTTTTGGTGGTTGTTGTATAGCTTGCGCATGCGTTTCTATCTGAAATTTGAAAGATATCCTAACTAACGTACAAAATTAAAATACAATGGAACCACTAAAGAAATGGGACAACAAACATAAAAGGTGATTCGAACCTAAACCAAAAATTCACTGCAAACTCATTTATCCAAATTTATTAACAGAAACTTACTTGAAATAGATCAAATTTAAACGGCAATAAAAGAGGGGCGAAAGATACCAGAGGAACACTCAAACTCATAGATCGAATACCAATTCATCATTGTAATAGGATCTCTGAATATTATTTTCATTAGTATAATTATTAATTTTGTTATAAGTAAATTAAAATCAAACTAAATAATATTGCTGATACATATGCACATCCATATCCGTACAATCTGTCGATACCTGTATCATTGTGTAACACAAGGTCATGTTTTTCTCCATCCATATCCGTACAATTCGTCGATACCTGTATCATGGTGTTACACAAGGTCATATTTTCTATGCCAGCTAATGACGTTTTTACAATAACTAGGTGTGTACTGATTTATTTTAGTCTAAGCTGCATGATTTTTCATCAGTCTATTTTGGCTTTGAACAAACGAGCAGTAAATGTGATTTTTTTATGTAGGGATGTATTAATACACTGCAACATCCGATCTGTGTTTCGGTTAGATGTTTCAACTTTTTTCAACTGATTTGTAAAATTCGTTCTTATGTTGTACTATTACACCACTGTCCTATGTTAAGGGGGGAAGTGTTTGGTGCCATTAAACTATTCTAACCTCGCCACATTATATATGTGCTTATCCTACGGTAAAGCGGTTTGTATTTGCAATAGTTTTATAAAAGATAGACACTCTCAAGGAGTAAAATAGTTGCGATATACTTTCCCAGATATTTTACGATGCATTTCAATGCATATCTACATTACTAAACTTTACGGGAGGACAATGGTTAGAATTTCATTACTGCACAAACAATTATATAGCATATCATTTCATCATTCGTGTTACGTAGTCATGCTATTTCCTTTTCAATTTTAATCTTGATTTTTCTTTGCTATTTATTTCATCCAATTTGTTTAAATATACACAATTTCAAAGAAAAAACCGTGAAGGTATTGTTGAGACACGTTTAAAACTGTCATTGAACTTTCAAAATCCGATCATGAGACCAAGGTTAATGGGTGGAAATTTCTGATTATCAAAATCTGCGTGTATCTTTCCACACGACACAATATACACTGACAAAACATTAAATATTTATACAATAGATTTGTCCAATCATACCATATGATTGCGATAAAAAACTACACGTTTTTTTTAGCTTACCTGGCCTTAAGGGCCAAGTGAGATTTTTTCATCACTTGACGTCCGTAGTCTCGTTGTCCATTGTCGTTAAATCTTACAAAAACCTTCTCCTTTGAAACTACTGGGCTAAATTTAAGAAATCATTATTAATGTATCTAGTTTAAAAAAAAATGTGTCCGATGACCCCGGTCGCAAACCAACATGGCTCAAAATAGAACATAGGGGTAAAATGCAGTTTTTGGCTTATATCTCTAAAACTAAAGCATTTAGATCAAAATGTTTACCAGGTTAAGATCTATCCGCCCTGAAATTTGCAGACGAACCATATAACCCGTGTTGGGTTGCTGCCCCTGAATTGGTTAATTTAAGGAAATTTTTCAGTTTTTGGTTATTATCTTGAATATTATTATAGATATAAATAAAATGTAAACAGCAAAAATGATCAGCAAAGTAAGATCTACAGATAGATAAACATGACCAAAATTGTCAATTGACCACTTGATGAGTTATGACCTTTGATAGTCAATTGTTAACAATTTTTTATAAATTTTTGTGATCTTTTACAAAATCTTCTCCTCTGTAACTACATTGAAAAATTTAACCAAACTTGGCCATAATTAGCATTAGGGTATCTATTTCAAAAGATGTCAGCTAACAATTACCGTTTACGGAAAGCTATTATTAAAAACGTAAATGCAGGCATTTTTAGCGTATGCGAGACTCATTTAAAACATGACGAGAAAATTGATATTGACGGCCATATTTGGATAGGTTGAATACTTGTATATCGGGCAAAGGTAAATCAGTTGTTGGTTATATTTGCGTTCCACATAATGGTCTTCGTCAATTTAAATCTTTTGAAGTGCTTACCTGTTGGTCAATAGTTGAACAATATAATTTGTTTTCATTGGTTGGAGTTCGCTGTAAAGTACACATTCACTCTGTATTATTGACCAAATTCAACTCTTCGTGTGATCCTTCAACAAAAAGAGAAGATGCGGCTTGTCACAATAAAAGTTACAAGTTGAAACAAACCCTAAACGATTTCTTTTCATCAGACTTAACGACGATTGCTATACAGACTTTAATTTCTCGAATCAAAACTGCTAGGGAAACACACAAGATACTATTGACAGAATTTATACGGCACTTTGTGACACTATTACAAAAGAGATGAACAATAACATTCCGTGGTATAATTCATCGTCAGTGCGAAGATACTTTTGACTGAACCTATACGGAACTTTGTGACACTATTATAAAACAGATGGACAATCCGTGCTATAATTCACCGTCAAAAACTAGAAAGCGATAAAGAGTACATTTTTTAAAATCATGACATCAATGTAACAAAAACTAAAACGCAAAAAAAAAACCACCGCTATCATTTTATTATAAATATGTCTATTCATTTGATTTATACAACTAATATATTTCAGTGGAACAAAAAGCTTTTATTTACATGAAACATTCGTCAAACATATGTAGCAATGATACAATCTACATCGATTGTGCAAAATATGTGTACAAACACGATAGATACAATTGAACATGCTTTTATTTACAATATACAACATTACTGAGGTAAACAAATAAAATGTATACACCCTTCCTAGATTGCTCATTATTTGTATAACACTGCAAGAGAAATATAGATTTCACCACTGCATCAAGTGTGTTACGATATGTCTCCGCTCGAGACAGTTAAATTTTAAAACTTAAAACGTAAGGCTTGCCGAGTTTTTTTCAATATTGAACTGTTGAGAGTGAGAAATATCTTAACACACGAGATGAACGTGGTGGAATCTGTTTCTCTAATGATTTTAGACGATATCTAAATAAACTTTATCCTTCCTTTCAAAATATTTACAGAAAATTCTGTTCTTTATATGTGACGTCATCGACCAATGATTTGCCGAGAACAAAGTTTTCTCTAGAGACGAGAAATACTTTTCTCACACACATCGAGATATGTGAAAACAGAATAAAAATTAGAGAAAATGTTATTCTCAGGCTACTCAAGTTACTTGGTAAAATAAAATGCTCCGCTGCGTGCAGCTTGATAAAATTGTAGAGGTCTAACTTTAAAAAGTTCGTGCAAGTACAGACACTACATTCAAGCTTGATACAGCTCAGGATTTGAATCGTGATTTTAATAATTTGAAACAGCATAGGTTTCTGGTCAAAGATTTTTGAAATTGGACTTTTATCTATTATGGTCCAATATCCAAAATCTAAATACACGCTTAGATTCAGCACATCATTTTTTTTAAATCAAACAAATAACTAATTACTAGAAAATCCTAGTTTCTGACCACTTTTCGGCTCCTAATTTCTAAATGATTTGGGTCACGACTCCTAAAATCAATCCCAACCTTTTTTTTATGCTATCGAACATTGTGATAAAATTTCATAGGGATCCATACACTTATACACAAGTAATTGTCCTGAAACAAGAAACATACTTGTTTTTGGCCCCTCATTGCTAAACAGCTACGACAATAACCCCCAAAATCAATCCCAACCTTCCTGTTAAGGTATTAAACCTTGTGGCATAATTAAATAGCAATTCATAGACTTATAATCGAGTTATTTCTATTAACTATAAAATCCTAGTTTCTGATCACTTTTCGGCCCCTTATTACTTAATGATTTGGATGACGACCCCGAAAATCAATCCTAAACTTTCCTTTTAAACTATGGATCCTTGTGCTAAAATTTCATAGAAATCAATACGTCTTATACGCAGGTTATTGTCTGCGAACCAGTAAAATGCTTTTTTGGACCATTTTTTGGTCCATAATCACTAAACAGACACGACAATAACCTCCAAAATCAATCCCAACCTTCCTAGTTTGGTATGGAATCATGTGCTTAAAGTTGCATAGAAATCCATACACTTATATGCAAGTGATTGTCTGATAACAAAAATCAAAATGTTTTCGGACTTCGGCGCGGACATCGCCATAGCATAAAATAATATTTCCTGTCGATAAGAGAGAAGAGATATTCTCTATAAAACAACAAGTTAAATAAAAATGTCAGTTTTTCCCCTCCAAAATCAGGTCGGCGAATACAAAATTCAAGAGATAAACAACAACTCGTATATAACAATTATATACCCAATTTCACGCTAATATCTCAAATAATGACAGGAAATTGAAATTAATGAAAGAGAAAACTTACTGATATTTTGTTTAATTAAAAGTACCAGATCCATATTAGGCCAAAATTAGATCAACCACATCAAAACTTTATAAAAGGTTAATTTTTAAGTAAGCTCAACATGCTAAATACAAAGTGATCTGAAGAAAAAAAAACACCAGCAGGATATGACTTATTATGATTAAAAGGAAATATACACCAGCATTGTATTATGTAGGTGAGATGATACAATTAATTTCAATTTAATGACATGGGAAATTTTTTGTTTGGAGTTGATTTAGTTTTCGTTGCATCAATCATAACAGACACGTCTTATGTAGAGGACACGAGCGTTTGTTTGGCGTATCTAATTTTAACATGCCATTGTATAATATTGGTTTAAAAAAATATATTAACAAAAATACCAAATCAAGCTGTTCGTCATCCATGTAAAGTGTCAGTATAGTGTCACAGGGGATGAAAAAATAACAATGCACAATAAATGGCATATGCAAAGTGATGACAAAGACTCACATTAAACACTTATGCCATTTCAGCTAGAACAAGTAAATTTGTGAAAATGTCAGCACACTGTGTAACAAATGTATCCTACCGACTATCTTAACATTTTGTATTTAGATTAGTGGCCTTAGTATTGAGAACCTCCTTCCATTTGTCTATACAAAAACAAATGCCAACAAAAACAACTTGTTAGCTTTAAATGTGTTTTATGAATTTCAATCGTTCATCATGATTTTTTTTCGTCTTTCAGATTTTTCCTCAACACCGTGTTGTTTTGGTAAAGGGACATAAGCCTAATATAAAATATACACGGTATCCAAGCGGTTGCTTTTAGCTAATCATATTCCTAGAAATGTATAGGAGGTAAGATAAAAGGATATATCGACCTGAAAAAAATCTATCAGAAGGGAATCATACTTCTTTTGGACAATATATTCTTGACCTCATACAAAGTCTCAAATTGATATATTATCATTGTCAATACAGCGGAAATAAAGTTAACATGCACTAGATTATTAGGTATCTATTCTTACATATTTTAAAAATAGCTGTGCAAAATTATTATTCTATCGACCGTTTTAAAACTACCTTTGAAAATATAGCTGACCCTGCGACTCTCTCTTAACAAATCAAATAACTTTTTATGTACAAATTAATAATACATTATAATATTTATATTATAATAAATAGTAATCAAAAGTACTGTATATTGAATATTTTGGATATTAGATGAAATCCTTAGAACAGTAATTGATATATAACTAAAACCAGAATAACATTAACACATCACTAATTATAAAGTAATCTAACAGTTAATACTTTTTCTATCTAATCAAATCTTCAAGACAGTAGTTAAACATTACAATATATATCAACATCAGAAAACTATAAGTATTCCAAAAGAGGTGTAATACAGGATGGCCGATACGGGATATGTGATACAAAGTATGCAGTATAGGTGAGGGGTTTCCCTCTTTATTAGATATTGTATACCATAGTGATGAATAGCATATAATTTCAGTTTGCTGTACAGCTAAATTTGCTCATACTCAATACCTCTTTAATAGCATGCTTTTAAAGAGCAGAAACAAAACAAACAAAAACATCTTTGAAACATACACTTTCCTGATGGGGATGTATCCCTTCTCTGAAAACGGAATGGACATGACTTATATTGTAACTAGTGATTCAATGAGTCTATCCAATCACTCTGGTCTTGAAGGTTCACCTTAAATACCTGCTGTATTCATTGGTATAAGACATGTAGTGCTTTTACTATGGTAGATACAATTTTAATATACATTCACAAGATAGAATAAAATTTAAACAAGCATTCTGAGAGTATTGCATAGCACTTCATAGTACCCTACCGGTTAAAAATGCATTGTACTGGAACAAAATGCTAACTTGATCATTCTATCACTTGTCATGGTCATGATGGTGTAAACTATATAACAAATATCAAGTCAATATCTTCAAGCATGACAAAATGTTTAAGGACCATAACTCTGCAAAAAATTACCAGACCGGAACAAAGAGGTAGGACCAATTTCCCCTGATTTTTTCTCACAGGAGGGCCAATTCCAAAAAGGGCTAAAAGAATAAGATTTACTATAAAAACAAAAAATAAAAATGCTTTTTGATCAATATCTCAATTTTTATATATCATGATATGATTGAAAAATAGTTAAAAGTAAATCACAAAAATACTGAACTTAGAGGAAAATAAATTCGGAAAGTCCATAATCATATGGCAAAATCAAATAACAAAACGCATCAAAAACGAATGGACAAAAACTGTCATATTCCTGACTTGGTACATTTCATTAAAGGAAAAAATAATGTGTCGCTTACTGTGTGCATTCCTATTACTATCCATACTCTTGACTTACTTCCTATTCCTCTGTTTACATTTATTTTATATATGCAAGGAACAATTGTCGTCAAACTGAAGTAGGTGCCTGTACATAACCAATAACACGAGAATTGATTATATAGCAAGAAGCTCAAATGTTGCGTGTGTAATATACACATAACGACAAAAGGCCATTGTAGAAAAATTTCAAAAGAACACAAACAATTTTTCGAAACCTTGAACAAGAACCAGGGATGGGGTAATCGTTATTTGTAATCGTAATCGATTGTAATTGATTAGAATTTTTCCAGTAATCGACAGTAATCTGTAATCGAAGACATTTTTTGATTTAAGCTTAGAATAGTTAAACAGTTGATTTCTTATAATGTTATTATATACATGTATGTGAACAGTAAGAAGGTACACTAAATACCTTTAACAATGAACCAATGCCTATGAAAACGATGCATGTATTCCTCTTTGACACTATATCAAAATATGTACTGTCTATAATTTCATTAGAGGATGAAAAAAATCTTAGCAAACTTTCTTGTCTTTACTAATCAGATGATCATAGTCTTCTTATCACTATATAAGACACTTTTTTTTATTTCAATTACTATCTGCTTGTTTAATTAAAAAGAAAATTGATATTATTTTGCCCCCGGTTATAAATTGTACTCCATTGGCATTTTTATAACCTATAATTAGGGTGGTTAGCCAACAAAAATATTAAATCATGCCTGTCATTATAATTTTAAATTTTGATCTTTACAATTAGCTGAACTAATTAATAATTCTATTTTTTCATATTTTCTATAGAGAAAACTTCCAATATTGTAAATAACTATGCTAAAATATACCTGTTTTTAATGAATAAAACAAAAAAGGTAATTTAATTCAGTACGAAAGGAAAAGTGTTGGATTAACCTTAAACATCTATACAAATGATTGATGGAATGCCATGTCATCTCTAATTCATGTTGAAATCAAAATTTCTAGATTTTTTTAATAATTCTGATCCTCAGTAAGAGATTCAATCAAGATAATAACTGTCAACTTATAATTCAGAAACAATGTTTTAAATGCAGTTTTTGGTAAAGTTCTAAACTTCCAATGCTAACGTTGAGCAACATAATTGTGTTAAATTACTATTTTTTTTATACTAAAAGCATGTAATTGATAGTAATTGAAAAGTAATGTAATTACTTTTAATAAAGTAATCGATTGCAATTGATAACATACACAAATCTGAATAATCGATTATTAATCGATTGCACAAAATACCTTCATGTCATCGATTATTAATCGATTACATTTGTCAGTAATTGTGCCCATCCCTGACAAGAACGTTTTTGAAAATGGTGAAATATGTAACAAATGCTGGCAGCAATTTTGTCACCAACCCGACAACTGTGTAAAAACTAGTACTGACATTGTAACCACCATCCCTGCACGGGTACCTAAGTCATCATAAAATAAAACAACACCACAGAACAAATCAATTACACTACCAATCGTGACTGCAGCTTAAACATCGAGAAAGTATTGCATCTGTATCACAACAAAAGGCCCATTTGTTAAAATGCCAGACAGACCATATTACATGGGTTTGTAACACAAGGTGTCTTAGTACCAACTGATGTAAGATGTTGTCCGGTTCATATACACAGTAAAACCTTAAAAACCGGGACAGATAGAGATACATCCAGAAAGAGGTAAACAATATTCCATTCAAATGCGACCGATTTTATTTGGCTTCTTCACAGGTTTCGTGGTACGGTATCTTATGCTTATATGGGGCGTTAACAAACAAAATCAATATTGGTTTTGATAAATCAAACAATCAATAGCCTTGGCCTTGTTCTTTTGTAGGAATACCTGTTCAAGGAATGAAAATGGATGATGTGATGTATTTTCGTGTACTATAATTAGCATCTATCGGACTATTTAAAACATGATTTACCTACCAAATCAAATGAAAAGAAATCAGGGGAAAATGGCCCTACCTCTTTCAAACTTGATTTGTAACTTGTCATGATAAAACTATATACCAATTAACAAATCAATATCTTCAAGCATGACGAAAAAAAGTGCGGAAAACTGATTATTTGAGGTAATTATCTAAATCCAAGGACCAAAAATCTGCATAAAATCATCAGTCTGGAATAAAATTCGAACTTGATCTGTAACTTGTCATGATTAAACAATACACCAAATATCAAATCAATATATTCAAGCACGAATAAAATAAGTGTGGAAAACTGATTTGCCTGACTGACTGATGGAGAGACAGACAGACAGACAGATAGACAGATGGACAGACAGACGGATGGAGTGCAAACCTAAAGTGCCCTTCGACTTCGTCGATAGGGGACTAAAAATATACATAATTACATAACACTGTTCATGTAATGAAGAGGTTAACAGATTTGGAAACAAAAGTATTTAAAAAAAGTAATAATATTTCTTTGTGTTTTTCTGCTCTGAGTTATATTTCATATTTTCCATGTACTGTCTGCATAACCATATTCAGTTTCAACAATTATGACTAACACAAGGAGCGTATCAGAACGGTTACTTTTTTAAAAAATGAACATACAGCTAAGAAAATGGCTAGCTTAAGTCTTGGTTAATTATACTAATCAAAAGCTCTGGTACTATTTCCTCTTCTTAAAAGGATACAATCTTTTAAGAAGTTCAAAAGGATTCAATCTTTTAAGAAGTCTCGTAACCTGTCCTTCCTTCTCATCTTCTTCATGTGGAATGTATTTCTTCACGCCTACTGTTTTAATTATTTCCCCCAAACATGATGCACCTCTTTCAATATTAACTAGAGCTTGGACTAAAACACCAATGGTTGGCTTCACTCGTTGATCTTCTCTCCACTGGAATAATATATCTTTGCATTGTGCGACTAAATTCCGTCCATTGTTGTATTGAATGGTATCTAATGATGTTATAGATAATCCCAATTCTATACCCAGTTGGAAGGATACTACTCCTATGACTTGTGCTAGTTCATCCAATATTTCATCTGTTGGAATCAAATCCAAATATTCTTCACTAATATCTGTAAAAATGACAATCATCAGAGAAATAATTTCATAAACACATTAATTAACAAAATCTGACGCACACTTAATAACAAAACCCTAAACGCTAACTGACATTAATAACTAAGGCCATTTATATGTAAACTGCAGGAATAATCAAATATTTTCATATTTCAGATGCTCCTGGATTTCATTACAGTCTCAGAACATTCTATGAAAGTTTCACTCAATTAAATGATGACTAAACAAAAACCTTACTGTTAACTGCAAAAAAGTAAAGTTTTTTATCAGAAATATAATGAAAAAAACATTTTCAAAGTTTTGCTGTGGATATTGTCTTATGATGATAAAAAGACTTCTGAAAAATTTAGTGTTATATCATTCCATGAAGAATTAACAAAATATTTTATGTCTGAAAAATTTAAATCCCAGATAGTATATTTATGTAAACTATGAATAAAACGTAGTCAATTTATAAGCAAATAACGTAACAAGAAAGAAATTATTTCTAAAATTCACCCAGGATACTAACTTTTGACATAACCAAGCCTCGGTTCAAGTTTAAAAAATTCCATAAAAGTCTGATAAAATTATTGATGTACAACAATGTATAAACAAAAAGTTTAACTACAGACCGAACCTAAATGTCGACAACACTGATAATGCTAAAGAAGTTGACGAAGGAATGTAGGATCACTATGCTCGGATCCTCGACAGAATGTGGCAGCTTGACAAACATCATTGTTTTATAGGTATGCTGGTTATACTAGATTTGAAAAAAGCACGCCAATACAGTCCCCAAACAGGTTAAAAATGCATTGCATTGGATCAAATGCTAACTTAATCAGTAATTTGAAAAATTCTTAATAACAAAAAAGTTGAAATATCTCCTGGTGCTAATATTGAACACGAAATCTGTTTATACTAAAACCAATGATTTTTTGTTTTTTGTGAATAAAATTTCACTGAAGGAGTTGTAGACAGATCGATAAAAAAATCATCTGAATAGAACAAAATTCAAACAACATTTATAACTTTTCATGATTAAACTATAAAACAAATATCAAATCGAGCATACATGAATTTTCTAAGTCCGAGGACCATTACTCTGCAAAAATATCATCTGAACTAAAATAAATCAAACATAATCTGTAAATTGTCAAGGTAAAACTATATACCAAATATCAAATCAGTATCTTCATGCACATGATCTACATGTATGACCAAAAAAAAGCAAAAAACTGATTTATTACGTGATTATAACTCGGAAGGGCCATGACTCTGTACAAAATCAATAGACTAGAACAAAATCAAACTAGATCTATAACTTGTCATGAGAAGACTATATATCAAATATCAAATGCATATATTCAAGCACGAAGAAAAAAAAAGTGTTCAACACTGACGGACGGACATACAGAGTGCCAACCTAAAGTCCAAATCAGATTGTTCGTGTTGCTGTTAGGTGACTAATATAATGAATGCATAGGTGTTTTTCTAGGTACATACATTTTTTCCAACTTAATTTCAACACTATTTACATTTCAAATACCATTCAAGATCAATATTAATCTCAACACTCAATGATGTATGATATTTGCCGCTAATCCAATGAAAATAAACTATTTTTGTCATTGCCCTTACATATTTTTTTTAAGCAATTTCGAAAAAAGCTTGCAACTCAACAACAAGAACAAAATAATGTTCTTTGTCTTATTCATATGACATATTTGATGGTAAAGATAAGTTGTCAGACTAGAGATTAATTGACAACACAGAATACAGAGCTAGAGGCTCTCAAGAGCCTGTGTTGCTTACCTGTATCTACTGTGGTTTAGAAATCATGTAAAATAAGGTTAAAATCATATAGATACCCTCATAATGATTGAGGCCAAGTTTGGTTTAATTTGGCCCAGTCGTTAAATTAAAAGCAGAAAATTTTTGAAAAAATTACAAAAATTTCCAATAAATTGCAGAAACTCAAATAAGATGTCAATTGCTAATTGGTCATGTTAACTTATTTGTAGATCTTTTTTTGCTTGATATTTTTGCTGTTTACAGTATATCTCAATCTATAATGATATTCATGATATTCAAGATGATTAACAAAAAAAATAAAAATTCTTTACTCCGCTCAAAAATTTATTTCACCCAGGACCTGTATAATGCTGGCAATGACTTTAAATGTTTTTATGGAACACCCTTCAAAAAATATTTGGGCAGGGGTTCCCCTGATCCCGACGGGTCTGGGCGGCATTCACCCAATAAAAAGTATGCTGAAAGAAAAGATACGATAATGGTTTATAGAAAAGTAACACTGAATAATTCTGAAAATGGAACATATCAAGGAGAAATTATTAGCATCCCCCCACCCCACCCCTGAAAAAATTGCACCCCTGACAAAAAATCAAGTCATCCCATTGTAGTCTTACAAAAGTCACTGAAGACCCCTTATCATTATTTAATTTAAATTAGTTTTCAAGTTGTGACCATTTGAAATATTTTTTCTTACATTTTTCCCATAGACTTCTATAGTAACCCCCTATGTTCTATCTTTACCAATGGGGACCATGTTGGTGGTAGGTCAGGGTCATCAGATACATTTTTCAAACAAGATACTCTAATAATGATTGTGGCTAAGTTTAATTACATTTGGCAAAGTAGATTAAGAGGAGAAGTTTTAAGTAACAGATTAAAAATAAACAGCTGCACCCCGAGGGCATGATACGCCCGTCGCCTTGTGTGTGAAGTATTATGCAATAATCATAAATAGTTTCTGAGATACGGCGCGACATGTGAAAAACAAACTTTTTTACAAAAAACTCAATGACTCTGAAAGAAAATTTTGAATCACCACCAAAAAGTATACAGATCTTTAGATTAATATAAGTAAGAAGTGTGTAAAGTTTTAACCAATAATCCTAAATCTTTATTGAGATACGGCGCGACATGTGAAAAAACACACCCCTGTAATAGTTACAAAGTCCCGTAACTCAAAAAATTTTATTCTTATTTTCACCAAAAAGTATACAGATCGTTTGACCATCATAAGAAAAAATTAAGTTAAGTTTCAAGAAATTCGGATAAGTTGTTCCCAAGTTACGGTGCGACATGTTTACGACAGACAGACAGATAGACAGACAGACAGACAGACAGACAGACAGACGGGTGCCAGACATTTGTATACCATAATACATCCCATCAAAATTTTGACAGGCGTATCAAAATTATGAAAAATAGTGAAAAATTGACTTTAAAAGACAACAACTCCTTAAGGGGTCAACTGACAGTTTTGGTCATGTTGACCTGATGAACATTTAAACCCCGTTAGATTTGCTCTAAATGCTTTAGTTTCAGATATATAAATTTATAAAAAACTGCATTTTACCTCTATGTTCAATTTTTAGCCATGATGGCTATCTTGGTAAGTGGGCGTGGTCATCGGATACATTTTTTTAAACTAGATACCCTAAGGATGATTTAGGCCAAGTATTGTTTAACTTGGCTCAGTAATTTCAGGAGAAGATTTTTGTAAAAGATAACAAAAATTTACAAAAAATTGTGAACAATTGACTTTAAGGGGCAATAACTCCTAAAGGGGTCAATTGACAATTTTGATCATTTGACTTATTTGTAGATCTGACTTTGCTAAACATTTTTGCTGTTTACAGTTTATCTCTATCTACTATAATAACATAAAGATAACCAAAAACTGCAAAATTTCCTTAAAAATACCAATTCAGGGGCAGCAATCCAACAACAGGTTTTCTGATTTGTCTGAAAATTTCAGGGCAGCTAGATCTTGACCTCATGTACTTTTTTACTCCATGTCAGATTTGCTCTAAATGCTTTAGTTTCATAGATATAATCCAATTAACTGATTTGCCGAGCGGAGCTGGATAAAACCGCAGTGGTCCAATCCTGAACAGTTCGGGCAAAAATGGACACAATATTCTAGCTTGATACAGGTCCGAATTTGAATTGTTATTAAATATATGACACATTATAGGTTTCTGACACAGAATAAATGTAATCAAAGAACTTGAAATTAGTTATATGATTTGAATCGATATTCAATTGAAGATTTCTTGCTGTTGCCCAATACTTAGTAAATCTGTTTTCAGACTATATATTAGCAAAATAAATTGTAACTCCAAATTTTTCTATGGAAAAATGACAATTTCTCAAATCTTAAGGTAAAAAAAAATTGACCCCCCCCAATTTTTTTTTACCTAGCAAATCCCCCCAGCTAATCGCCCCAGCTCCCCCTCTTTTCCAAAAAAAAAACTTTTGAAGAAATTTTCTTTTGGCAAAATGTGGTACAATTTAAGAGACATCCATACACTTATACACAAAATATTGTATGAAAACTTGAAAAAAAGTTTGTTTTAGACCTTTTTTGGCCACTAATTCCGGAACGGTTTGGGCAGGTACCCACAAAATGAATTACAACCTTCTACTAGTGGTATTGAAACTTGTGGTACAATTTCAGAGCAATCAAAATACTTCTACACAAGTTATTGTCCTGAAACTAAAACAAAATGCTTGTTTGGCCTCCTTTTTGGACAATCACTCCCAAAAACAATCCTAACCTTCCTTTTGTGGTATTGAACTTTTTAAAATTATTGTCCGGAAACTATTGTCTTATACGTGATAGCAATATACGACCCCAAAATTTTGTTGCGTTCATAAAAAACTGCATTTCACCCCGATGTTCAATTTTAAGCCATGGCAGCCATCTTGGTTGGTGAACGGGGTCATCGGATACATTTTTTTAACTAGATAATACCCAATGGATGATTTTGGCCAAGTTTGGTTTTATTTGGCGCAGTAGTTTTAGAGGAGAAGATTTTTGTTCGTGTTGCTGTTAGGTGACTAATATAATGAATGCATAGGTGTTTTTCTAGGTACATACATTTTTTCCAACTTAATTTCAACACTATTTACATTTCAAATACCATTCAAGATCAATATTAATCTCAACACTCAATGATGTATGATATTTGCCGCTAATCCAATGAAAATAAACTATTTTTGTCATTGCCCTTACATATTTTTTTTAAGCAATTTCGAAAAAAGCTTGCAACTCAACAACAAGAACAAAATAATGTTCTTTGTCTTATTCATATGACATATTTGATGGTAAAGATAAGTTGTCAGACTAGAGATTAATTGACAACACAGAATACAGAGCTAGAGGCTCTCAAGAGCCTGTGTTGCTTACCTGTATCTACTGTGGTTTAGAAATCATGTAAAATAAGGTTAAAATCATATAGATACCCTCATAATGATTGAGGCCAAGTTTGGTTTAATTTGGCCCAGTCGTTAAATTAAAAGCAGAAAATTTTTGAAAAAATTACAAAAATTTCCAATAAATTGCAGAAACTCAAATAAGATGTCAATTGCTAATTGGTCATGTTAACTTATTTGTAGATCTTTTTTTGCTTGATATTTTTGCTGTTTACAGTATATCTCAATCTATAATGATATTCATGATATTCAAGATGATTAACAAAAAAAATAAAAATTCTTTACTCCGCTCAAAAATTTATTTCACCCAGGACCTGTATAATGCTGGCAATGACTTTAAATGTTTTTATGGAACACCCTTCAAAAAATATTTGGGCAGGGGTTCCCCTGATCCCGACGGGTCTGGGCGGCATTCACCCAATAAAAAGTATGCTGAAAGAAAAGATACGATAATGGTTTATAGAAAAGTAACACTGAATAATTCTGAAAATGGAACATATCAAGGAGAAATTATTAGCATCCCCCCACCCCACCCCTGAAAAAATTGCACCCCCTGACAAAAAATCAAGTCATCCCATTGTAGTCTTACAAAAGTCACTGAAGACCCCTTATCATTATTTAATTTAAATTAGTTTTCAAGTTGTGACCATTTGAAATATTTTTTCTTACATTTTTCCCATAGACTTCTATAGTAACCCCTATGTTCTATCTTTACCAATGGGACCATGTTGGTGGTAGGTCAGGGTCATCAGATACATTTTTCAAACAAGATACTCTAATAATGATTGTGGCTAAGTTTAATTACATTTGGCAAAGTAGATTAAGAGGAGAAGTTTTAAGTAACAGATTAAAAATAAACAGCTGCACCCCGAGGGCATGATACGCCCGTCGCCTTGTGTGTGAAGTATTATGCAATAATCATAAATAGTTTCTGAGATACGGCGCGACATGTGAAAAACAAACTTTTTTACAAAAAACTCAATGACTCTGAAAGAAAATTTTGAATCACCACCAAAAAGTATACAGATCTTTAGATTAATATAAGTAAGAAGTGTGTAAAGTTTTAACCAATAATCCTAAATCTTTATTGAGATACGGCGCGACATGTGAAAAAACACACCCCTGTAATAGTTACAAAGTCCCGTAACTCAAAAAATTTTATTCTTATTTTCACCAAAAAGTATACAGATCGTTTGACCATCATAAGAAAAAATTAAGTTAAGTTTCAAGAAATTCGGATAAGTTGTTCCCAAGTTACGGTGCGACATGTTTACGACAGACAGACAGATAGACAGACAGACAGACAGACAGACAGACAGACGGGTGCCAGACATTTGTATACCATAATACATCCCATCAAAATTTTGACAGGCGTATCAAAATTATGAAAAATAGTGAAAAATTGACTTTAAAAGACAACAACTCCTTAAGGGGTCAACTGACAGTTTTGGTCATGTTGACCTGATGAACATTTAAACCCCGTTAGATTTGCTCTAAATGCTTTAGTTTCAGATATATAAATTTATAAAAAACTGCATTTTACCTCTATGTTCAATTTTTAGCCATGATGGCTATCTTGGTAAGTGGGCGTGGTCATCGGATACATTTTTTTAAACTAGATACCCTAAGGATGATTTAGGCCAAGTATTGTTTAACTTGGCTCAGTAATTTCAGGAGAAGATTTTTGTAAAAGATAACAAAAATTTACAAAAAATTGTGAACAATTGACTTTAAGGGGCAATAACTCCTAAAGGGGTCAATTGACAATTTTGATCATTTGACTTATTTGTAGATCTGACTTTGCTAAACATTTTTGCTGTTTACAGTTTATCTCTATCTACTATAATAACATAAAGATAACCAAAAACTGCAAAATTTCCTTAAAAATACCAATTCAGGGGCAGCAATCCAACAACAGGTTTTCTGATTTGTCTGAAAATTTCAGGGCAGCTAGATCTTGACCTCATGTACTTTTTTACTCCATGTCAGATTTGCTCTAAATGCTTTAGTTTCATAGATATAATCCAATTAACTGATTTGCCGAGCGGAGCTGGATAAAACCGCAGTGGTCCAATCCTGAACAGTTCGGGCAAAAATGGACACAATATTCTAGCTTGATACAGGTCCGAATTTGAATTGTTATTAAATATATGACACATTATAGGTTTCTGACACAGAATAAATGTAATCAAAGAACTTGAAATTAGTTATATGATTTGAATCGATATTCAATTGAAGATTTCTTGCTGTTGCCCAATACTTAGTAAATCTGTTTTCAGACTATATATTAGCAAAATAAATTGTAACTCCAAATTTTTCTATGGAAAAATGACAATTTCTCAAATCTTAAGGTAAAAAAAAATTGACCCCCCCAATTTTTTTTTACCTAGCAAATCCCCCCAGCTAATCGCCCCAGCTCCCCCTCTTTTCCAAAAAAAAAACTTTTGAAGAAATTTTCTTTTGGCAAAATGTGGTACAATTTAAGAGACATCCATACACTTATACACAAAATATTGTATGAAAACTTGAAAAAAAGTTTGTTTTAGACCTTTTTTGGCCACTAATTCCGGAACGGTTTGGGCAGGTACCCACAAAATGAATTACAACCTTCTACTAGTGGTATTGAAACTTGTGGTACAATTTCAGAGCAATCAAAATACTTCTACACAAGTTATTGTCCTGAAACTAAAACAAAATGCTTGTTTGGCCTCCTTTTTGGACAATCACTCCCAAAAACAATCCTAACCTTCCTTTTGTGGTATTGAACTTTTTAAAATTATTGTCCGGAAACTATTGTCTTATACGTGATAGCAATATACGACCCCAAAATTTTGTTGCGTTCATAAAAAACTGCATTTCACCCCGATGTTCAATTTTAAGCCATGGCAGCCATCTTGGTTGGTGAACGGGGTCATCGGATACATTTTTTTAACTAGATAATACCCAATGGATGATTTTGGCCAAGTTTGGTTTTATTTGGCGCAGTAGTTTTAGAGGAGAAGATTTTTGTAAAAGTTCACAGACGACGACGACGGACCCCAAGTGATAAGAAAAGCTCACATGACCCTTTTGGTCAGGTGATCTAAAAAGTACAAAAGAACGGATATTAAATAATAATGGTATTAAAATATAAAAAAAATTGACAAAAACTGATAACAGAAAAACTAGAGGCTCTAAAGAGCCTGTGTCGCTCACCTTTGTATATGTGAATATAAACAAAGGAAGCAGATGAATTCATGACAAAATTGTGTTTTGTTGATGGTGATGTGTTTTTAAATCTTACTTTACTAAACAGTCTTGCTGCTTACAATTATCTCTATCTATAATGAACTTGGCCCAGAAGTATCAGTGGAAATGTTAATTAAAAATTGACTATAAAGGACAATAACTCCTTAGGGGGTCAATCGACCATTTCGGTCATGTTGACTTATTTATAGATCCTACTTTGCTGAACATTATTGCTGTTTACAGTTTATCTTTATCTATAATAATATTCAAGATAATAACCAAAAACAGCAAAATTTCCTTAAAATTTCCGATTCCCGGGCAGCAATCCAACAACAGGTTGTCAGATTCATCTGACAATTACAGGGCAGATAGATATTGATCTGATAAGCAATTTCATTCAAGTCAGATTGCTCTAAATGCTTTGGTTTTTGAGTTATAAGCCAAAAACTGCATTTTACCCCTATGTTCTATTTTTAGCCTTTGTGGCCATCTTGGTTGGTTGACCTGGTCACGCCACACATTTTTTAAACTAAATACCCCAAAGATGATTGTTGCCAAGTTTGGATTAATTTGGCCCAGTAGTTTCAGAGGAGAAGATTTTTGTGAAGATAACTAAGATTTACGAAAAAATGGTTAAAAATTGACTATAAAGGGCAATAACTCCTAAACGGGTCAACTGACCATTTTGGTCATGTTGACTTATTTGTAGATCTTACTTTGTTGAACATTATTGCTGTTTACAGTTTATCTCTATCTATAATACTATTCAAGATAATAACCAAAAACAGCAAAATTTCATCAAAATTACCAATTCAGGGGCAGCAACCCAACAACCGATTGACTGATTCATCTGAAAATTTCAGGGCAGATAGATCTTGACCTGATAAACATATTAACCCCATGACAGATTTGCTCTAAATGCTTTGGTTTTTGAGTTATAAGCCAAAAACTGCATTTTACCCCTATGTTCTATTTTTAGCTGTGGCGGCCATCTTGGTTGGTTGACCGGGTCATGCCAGACATTTTTTAAACTAGATACCCCAATGATGAGTGTGGCCAAGTTTCGTTTGATTTGGCCCAGTAGTTTCAGAGGAGAAGATTTTTGTAAAAGTTAACAACGACGACGGACGACGGACGACGACGGACGCCGGACGCAAAGTGATGGGAAAAGCTCACTTGGCCCTTCGGGCCAGATGAGCTAAAAATCATTGGTTCACAAATGTTTGCCAGTGTATCTTGAATCATGTCCAATAATAAGATGGAAACACATAATGGAGCTTTTACTAGTGAAGATAAGAAAGACATAAATTTAGTATGAATTTAATGTCATGTATTTTACCTTTAATTTCCTTGTCATTGTGAAAACAGATTTACCAATTTATCGTGTAAACTATTTTAAACCAGAAGATTGTGTATTGTATTAAAATGCTAAACAGTTATATGAGATATTTTATTTCTAATTATGATCATTTATTTAGCCATTGTCAACCATAACGGTATCAGTAGACAGCTTAAAGAGCTACCTTTATTTACATTTTTAACAACAATCATTGAAATACATACCGCATTGTCCCTTTCGGATTCTTTTAACCTACAAAAATAGTTTCTAGTAAAATAGATATACATGACTTTGTATAAACAAATATATTTTTAAAGTTTTAAGTTGATGCGACTACAACTTAATAGATAGCCATCTTGAATTGAAACAACAGACGCACAGACTGGAAAACATGATACCCATACTGGTGTAAGCGGTATACAAATAATTAAATTGATGACACTTTACTGTTTTGCAAGTTGAGAGAATATTTACCATCAAGTTTGTGCATGAAATTCAGGAAGTTACATGGTTCGGATAATAAATTTTCATACTATATTTGGAAATATTTCTCAGTTTACCCAACAACTACATTTTTTTATCATGTATTTGATCATCGCTAGTTAAAAATACCGAATTTGAGTAGAAATATATTTGATCGGATTCTAAAAGATAATCTGAAGGTAACTCCTCTAGGGATGTTTTAGATCTTACACATCACGACAAACAAATCGAAAGCAGAGTGATAGATCTGATCTTAATCAGATTGGGATTTCGTTGCACATATAACAAACATGCTTCTTGAATAAAAAAGCCAATCAAGGGTGAATGTTAAGTTGTCAAAGAGTGACACATGTTTTAATCACAATAAAAAACTACTTTATAGATCCGACATAAAACTAAATTTGATATTAACAATCAAATATCATCTGAATTTTCTTTGATTAATAAACATCATGAACATAGTGGCCGATATGGTGGCATTAAACAAAGTTTCAAGCACATTTCATAGCTATATATAATATAACAAGTACCACAAAAGTAAAGGCTACAAAATGTCACTATGAATAACAGAGAAATCAGATGAAGTTATTTGAACAATATCGGACACTTATATCACAAATGTAACAAGATATATGTATACAAAACTTTTCTGTGATACATGTATACATTTCAAATACTATATAAGGCTTCAAACACGTTAATTCTTATTGAACTGACACATCATTTCTGTTGTTAAGTTTTATCTCTTCTGTAGACGAAACACGCGTTTGGCGTACTAAATTATTATCCTGGTATCTTTGATAACTATTTACACCACTGGGTCGATGCCAATGCTGGTGGACGTTTCGTCCCTGAGTGTATCACAAGCCCAGTAGTCAGCACTTCGGTGTTGGCATGAATATCAATTACGTGGTGATTTTTATAAATTTTCTGTTTACAAAACTTTGAATTTTTCGAAAAACTAAGATTTTCTTATCCCAGGAATAGATAACAGTAGCCGTATTTGGCGCAACTTTTTGGAATTTTGGATCCTCAATGCTCTTCAACTTTGTTCTTGTTTGGCTTTATAACTATTTTGATATGCGCGTCACTGATGAGTCTTCTGTAGACGAAAAGCTCGTCTGGCGAACTAAATTATAATCCTGGTACCTTTGATAACTATTTTACCTGACACAACATGTGTGTTGTTAGTTTCATCTCTGTTACTTCACCTGACAAAACATAAGGGTTGTTAGTTTCATCTCTGCTACTTTACCTGACACAACATATGTGTTGTTAGTTTCATCTATGTTACTTCACCTGACAAAACATAAGTGTGGTTAGTTTCATCTCTGCTACTTTACCTGACACAACATATGTCTCGTTCGTTTCATTTTTGTTATTTGAAATGATGCAACATATGTGTAGTAAGCTTCATCTCTGTTACTTTACCTGACATAACATATGTGTTGTTAGTTTCATCCCCTCTACATTACCTGACATAACATAAGGGTTGTTAGTTTCATCCCCTCTACTTTACCTGACATAACATGTGTGTTGTTAGTTTCATCTCTGTTACTTTACCTGACATAACATGTGTGTTGTTAGTTTCATCTCTGTTACTTTACCTGACATAACATGTGTGTTGTTAGTTTCATCTCTGTTACTTTACCTGACATAACATGTGTTGTTAGTTTCATCCCCTCTACTTTACCTGACATAACATGTGTGTTGTTAGTTTCATCCCCTCTACTTTACCTGACATAACATGTGTGTTTTAGTTTTATCTCTGTTGCTTCACCTGACACAACATATGTGTTATTAGTTTCATCTCTGTTACTTTACCTGACACAACATATGTGCTGTTATTTGCATCTCTGTTAAAGCATTCGCTATGTTGATGAATCTCCCTGAACACTTTTCTCTCCAGTTTACCAGAATTCTATACTTGACAATCTGAATATAATCAGGGTTATTCCGTTGAAGTTCATCCCATGCTTTGAACTTCATACCAAGATGTATTGCCAATTCACGTATGGTGTTTTCGTCACAAGCTGATGCAAATCTTTGAAGTTCAATATCACTCGGTATCTGATTCAAGGCACCTTCATGTAAACCTATGTATGCACAAAATATACTGATTATACAGAGAATCAAACCCTGAAAGGTCTGCTGATATGGTTCTAATTTGATTGCTGCTTTGTTTGCAAGGGATGAAACCAAAGTATACTTATGATAGTTTACATAGAATCAATTAAAACGAATTTATCATTGTCTTTACTTATACAGGATAATTACAAATGTACAGTCTAAACAGGACAAATATTCACTGTATTGTCTAATAAAAGAGTAAAGCGTCCATAGAACAATTCACCACATAATGTTCACTGAACAGCCTAATACAATAGTACACTTTTTTCTAGTCAGTCTTAACTTTTGTACCCTTCAGGATGATTAACCACAAAATAATTATTGTACTATCTGATACAAGAAATATGTCTACACAGATTGTTAGTGTAGCTGTTGCATTCATAACGATCTATCAGAGGTACCATTTACATGCAGTAAATCGAACAAATACTAAGTGAGACTTTCATTCTTTTTAAAAATACTGTATTTTGAAAAGGTGAATATTTGTTTTATTAGTTCTTTGTATTTCTAAATATACTGGCATATATAATTGAACTTTTATTTAGTTCATATAAGTACCAACCTTTCGAGTATATGTTTAAACAATGTTTAGCACTATATTTTTGTAGTTTTTATTATTTGCCTTAAAATAGCAGTATATTCTGTTGTATAGTAGTAACCAGCAGATTAAGAACTATTTGGGATGTTAAAGGTAAAAAACAAAATATATAAAAATAAGATGATGTCTTAAGAGTGTCCAGAATTCAAATAACAAGGATGCTAGCAACTATAGTTAACTGTATGTCATATGACCTTCAACAATAAGAAAAAACCCATACCATATATTCAGCCATAAAAGGTATCCACATGAAAAATGCTAAACGATTCAACTAAGAAAATTAACAGCCTGTTTCGATTTCACGCTCACAATATCGTATGCCCCTGTTTGATTTATGAAATACGGCTCAAAATCCTAATTTGGTAAACATTCAAAAAGATATCAAAATGAATGTGTACTCGTCAACAGATAATTACACATGCAAGTCCTCGCAAGTTTTATTATTGACAATAAAACTTGATGATTACGAATACTTATATGCATTTATGTTTGGTATATTATAGTCTGTATTTCATACCAGAAAAATGATGAAGACATGATGATGAAGACATCAAGGAATCATAAAAACAGGCCCCAGTCAAGTGATGGCGAAAGCTCACAGTAGCCTTTTAGGCCAGGTCAAAAACAAAAAAGTCTACCTATGCTACATATCACTTTTCCTGTCCCAAGTCAGCCTCAGATGTAATTGTCTTATGTCTCTAATAGTTTTTATACGAATGTTTAACTTTGAACAATCTACAACAGGATATATTTTAGGCTTCTATCCACCAGAGAATAAAGCTTTTGAAATATTGAAATATGTATGGTGATTTTTAGATTCTTTTGTTTGGTTTGGAAGAGAGGCAAAAGATACAAACTTGTCTAAGTAAAATTTTGGTAAGACTTTCTAATTGTGTGACGAGTCTTCATTTTCAATGAGTCTTCATTATCAATGAGTCTTTTATCCAATTAATATTATGGATTCTATATATTTATCTAAGTCTATCATTTTAAGCCCGCCAGCATGATAATTTTTACTTATTATAGCTCTTTTAACTTTTTCTGGTTTATAATTCCATTTAAAACTATATATTATTTTTTTTTAAATTTTGCGAGGTATTCTTTATCAAATTCTGTAACTGATGCAACATAGGTTATATTTGGTAGGATTAGTGATTTAACAAAAGTTATTTTACCTAACATAGTCAATTTTCTTTTATTCCAATCTTTAATTATTTTTTCCGATTGTTCGTATTGTCTTTGCAAGTTTAATTTTTTACACTTATTTTTATTAAGTCCAAAATATATTCCTAATACTTTTATCGGTTCTTGTGTCCACTTAATGTTTTCAACTTCATCTTTACATGACTTTAAATTTCCAAGCCATATCCCCTCTGTTTTATTTCGATTTAACTTTAGGCCTGAAAGTGATCTGAAAATTTCGATCATGTTCAAAGTTAATGAAACTTCTGGTTTTGTATTTAAAAATAAAGTGGTGTCATCAGCAAGCTGTCTTAACTTTAGAGTATGTGTTTTATTATCTACAAATGTAGTTTGATTTGAAAACCTTTAAATTTTTTATCTTTTCTTAATTGACAGGATAAAATTTCAACAGCAATAATGAAAATTATAGAACTCGTGGTATACCCTTGTTCGATCCCACGCTCAATGCTGAAGGGTCTTGAAATCCACCCATTATTTAATATGCAACCCTTTATATCTGTACATAAAGTATTTATCCACTTCAGTAAAGATTTCTGAAAGCCAAATTTCTTTAATGAACAATACATAAATTCCAATTCTAATGAGTCAAATGCCTTTGAAAATCTAAAACCAGTTGCTTCGCAGGGCGCAGCATTATACGACCGCAGATGTAGAACTCTGAACAGATGAGACAAGTATGGACACAACTTTTAAGTTTGATACAGCTATAATCTTTAGTTTTCTATGTTGTGTCATGTGTACTATTGTTTTTCTGTTTGTCTTTTTCATTTTTAGCCATGGCGTTGTCAGTTTGTTTTAGATTTATGAGTTTGACTGTCCCTTTGGTATCTTTCGTCCCACTTCTATAAATGTGGATTGTGATTAAATAGTTGACACAACATAGGTTTATGTCACATTATGATTTTGGACCCTTTGGACCTTAATGTAGACCAATTTGAAAACTGGACCAAAAATGAAGAATCTACATACACAGTTAGATTTGGCATATCAAAGACAAAGAACCCCATTTATTCAATTTTTGATAAAATCAAACAAAGTTTAATTTTGGACCCCAATTTGGACCAACTTGGACCAAAATGGGCAAATAATTAAAAATCTAAGTACATTTTTAGATTCAGCATAACAAAGAACCCCAAGGATTCAATTTTTTGTCAAAATCAAACAAAGTTTAAGTTTGGACCCTTTGGACCTTAACGGGACCAAAAATTAAGAATCTACATACACAGTTAGATTCGGCATATCAAAGAACCCCAATTATCCAATTTTTGATGAAATCAAACAAAGTTTAATTTTGGACCCTTTGGGCCCCACATTCTTAAACTGTTGGGACAAAAACTCCCAAAATCAATACCAACCTTCCTTTTATGGTCATAAACCTTGTGTTTAAATTTCATAGATTTCTATTCACTTATACTAAAGTTATAATGTACTGATCTCAATTAAAATTGCTAATGAAGTTTGCAACAATAACTGCTCATTTAAATACATCATACAATATTAAAATGTAATAAAAAGTGCTTGTTATCACTGAATGGTAAAGATTGTTTTAATTTATCAGTTGGTAGTAAAAATGAAAATACATTGTATATTGTATTAAACAATGATAATATTAAAGTTGATTCAAATACTATTCTATACAAAGAAAGATAACTCCAATTGAAAATTAATTGCTATTGCACAATATTGTGCAATTAGATATTTCTTGCTATTGTGCAATACTGTGCAATTGAAAATTTCTTGCTATTGAACAATACTTAATATGATAATTTTGAATCCTGATTTGGACCAACTTGAAGACTGGGCCCATAATCAAAAATCAAAGTACATGTTTAGATAAAGCATATATCAAAGAAGCCAAAGAATTTAATTTCTGTTAAAATCAAACTTAATTTAATTTTGGACCCTTTTGACCTTCATGTAGACCAATTTGAAAACTGGACCAACAATTTAGAATCTACATACACTATAAGATTTGGCATATCAAAGAACCCCATTTATTCAATTTTTGATGAAATCAAACAAAGTTTAATTTTGGACCCCAATTTGGACCAACTTGAAAAATGGGCCAATAATTAAAAATCTAAGTACATTTTTGGATTCAGCATAACAAAGAACCCCAAGGATTCAATTTTTGTCAAAATCAAACAAAGTTTAAGTTTGGACCCTTTGGACCTTAATGTAAACCAATTTGAAAACGGGACCAAAAATTAAGAATCTACATACACAGGTAGATTCGGCATATCAAAGAACCCCAATTATTCAATTTTTTATGAAATCAAACAAAGTTTAATTTTGGACCCTTTGGGCCCCAAATTCCTAAACTGTTGGGACCAAAACTCCCAATAACAATACCAACCTTCCTTTTATGGTCATAAACCTTGTGTTTAAATTTCATAGATTTCTATTCACTTATACTACAGTTATAATGTGAAAACCAAGAAAAATGCTTTTTTGGGCCCCTTTTTGGCCCCAAATTCCTAAACTGTTGGGATCTCAACTCCCCAAATCAATAACAACCTTCCTTTTGTGGTCATAAACCTTGTGTTTAAATTTCAAAGATTTTTATTTACTTAAACTTCAGGTATTGTGCGAAAACCAAGAAAATGCTTATTTGGGCCCTTTTTGACCCCTATAGCTAATTCCTAAAATTTTAGGATCAAAACTCCCAAAATCAATCCCAACCTTCCTTTTGTGATCATAAACCTTGTGTTAAAATTTCATAGATTTCTATTCATTGTTACTTAAGTTAGAGTGCGAAAACTAAAAGTATTCGGACGACGACGACGACGCAGACGACGACGCCAACGTGATAGCAATATACGACGAAAAATTAAAATTTTTGCAGTCATATAAAAAAAAGGATTGCCCTGTCTACGTTCAATTTTTCTGAATAGGCAATAATATCTTGGATTTGTATAATATTGAACCAAATATATCTGTTTGTAACATACCCGTTTTGATCACTGTGAATGATTTATTCTTTGATAACAACAAAATTTTATTCGTAAACAATAAAATCAACCATGTTGTCTAACTTTAAAAGAGGGACGAAAGACACCAAAGGGACAGTCAAACTCGTAAATCTAAACAAACTGACAACGCCATGGCTAAAAATGAAACGGACAAACAGAAAAACAATAGTACACATGACACAACATAGAAAACTGAAGAATAAACAACACGAACCCCACCAAAAACTAGGGATGATCTCAGGTGCTCCGGAAGGGTAAGCAGATCCTGCTCCACATGCGGCACCCATCGTGTTGCTTATGTGATTACAAATCCGGTAAGTAGTCTAATTCGGTAGGTCAAATTCATGAAAGGGAAGGGGATTGTAGTTACGACGTAAGGAACATATCCGATATCATTTGTGAAACCGTTATTCCATAACGGTCAACCAACTCGTGATGGTGTCCGTAAAATTTACGAAGGGATGATTTCAATTTCACCATTTGGAACTCTTGGTTTAATAGCTTCTTTGTGAGCAGTAACCCTCTATCAAGAAAATCATGATAGGAAATGCAAGCACAGGAATATCGTATCAATTGGGAGATATATACCCCGTATGCAGGTGCTGCTGGAATGTTGCTACTTATAAATGGAAAGTTCACAATTGGAAAGCTGAAATCATCGCTTTTGTCGTAAAGTTTTGTCTTCAACCGACCCTCATTGTCAATTTCTAGATGTAAGTCAAGATATGAAGCCGACTTAACTGTATTTGTAGTATCCTTTATCTCCAATTCGATGGGATAGATGCGATCCACATAGTCACCAAATTTTGAATTGTTTAGTGAAAGAATGTCATCTATAAACTGATAATACTACAGATCTTTAATAAGCCGATAGAGGGCGCTGTATTTCTTGAATCACTGTGTTCGTAAATGATTTTGTTATGTAACCTTATCGTATCAAAATTTCTAAGTAAAATGATTAACTGTTAAACTTTCATTTTAATATTGTGTTTGAGGAATGCCTAATCCAATTAACTTCATTTCAATACAAAATTCATGTAAACACATACTTTTACACGATCTTGAAAGAACTGTAGAATGAAAATTATGTTCACTCTCTTTCACGAAAACAAAATGGCATTTACATGAAGACCATAAAAGCAAATGATTTTAAAAAATAAGGCTTCTTTTACTGCTTTCATTAAGATAAATTGATGATAATGCATAACTTTTTATGGTAATTCTTCATCACATATATTCACAAATATAAAATATTAATGCTGTAAAAATATAATTTCTCATTATGTAAAATTGTAAAATTTAAATACATGTAATGCAAGTAACAAAACAATATGTGAACACAACAAATACCGGGTTTGGACCTATGTTGCTGCATGCAACTGATTGAGATAAAATGTATACTGAAACATAGCTGATCATTCATTCTTAATGAGGTGCAAAAATCTTTTGACGAAAAAGTTTCCTTGTACAATGACTTTTTTATTTTTTTTTAACTTTCAGCAAAGAGGAAGTGGCTGCACGGCAGATGTAACCAGATGCTCCGCAGGGCGTAGCTTTATACGACCGAAGAGGTTGAACCCTGAACGGTTGGGGCAAGTATGGACACAACATTCAAACTGGATTCAGCTCTAAATTTGGATTGTGATTTAATAGTTGACACAGCATAGGTTTCTGACACATAATGAATGTGTTCTAATGAACTTAAACTTTTGTTTTTTCTTAGAGCAATTCACTATGCTGTTGAATATTAATCCTCTCAAAAAAATGTTTGAAGAAATTTTCTTTTTATTTATAAAATTTCAAATGAGAAAAATTGAACCTAATTTTTAATCACATCCCCCTTTCCCTTATTCCAAAACTAATCTCAATTAAAATATTCTAATGGAGTTTGCAACAATAACTACTCATTTAAATACATCATAAAATATTAAGATGTAAAAAAACTGCTTGTTATCACTGAATGGTAAAGATTATTTAAATTTATCAGTTGGTAGTAAAAAGTGAATATACATTGTATATTGTATAAAACAAAGATTTAAGTTGATGCTGGACAAAGAAAGATAACTCTAATTAAAAAAAATTCTTGCAATAAGATATTTCTTGCTTCCTATTCTGGACAAAGAAAGATAACTCTAATTAAAAAAAAAATTGCTATTTCACAATATTGTGAAATTAGATATTTCTTGCCATTGCACAATACTGTGCAATTGAAAAGACTTGCTAGATTGCACAATACTTAATATAATAATTTAAGATCCTGATTTGGACCAACTTAAAAACTTGGCCCATAATCAAAAATCTAAGTACATGTTTAGATTCAGCATATCAAAGAGGCCCAAGCATTTAATTTTTGTTAAAATCAAACTTAGTTTTATTTTGGACCCTTTGGACCTTAATGTAGGCCAATTTGAAAACAGGACCAAAAATGAAGAATCTACATACACAGTTAGATTTGGCATTTCAAAGAACCCCATTTATTCAATTTTTGATGAAATCAAATAAAGTTTAATTTTGGACCCAGATTTGGACCAACTTGAAAACTGGGCCAATAATCAAGAATCTAAGTACATTTTTAGATTCAACATATCAAAGAACCCAACCGATTCATTTTTTGTCAAAATCAAACTAAGTTTAATTTTGGACCCTTTGGACCTTAATGTAGACCAATTTGAAAACATGACCAAAAGTTAAGAAGCTACATACACAGTTAGATTCGGCATATCAAAGAACCCCAATTATTCAATTTTGATGAAATCAAACAAAGTTTAATTTTGGACCCTTTGGGCCCCTTTTTCCTAAACTGTTGGGACCAAAACTCCCAAAATCAATACCAACCTTCCTTTAATGGTCATAAACCTAGTGTTTAAATTTCATAGATTTCTATTCACTTATACTAACGTTATGGTGTGAAAACCAAGAAAAATGCTTATTTGGGTCCCTTTTTGGCCCCTAATTCCTAAACTGTTGGGACCTAAACTCCCAAAATCAATACCAATCTTCCTTTTGTGGTCATAAACATTGTGTTTAAATTTCATTGATTTCTATTAACTAAACCTAAAGTTATTGTGCAAAAACCAAGAATAATGCTTATTTGGGCCCTTTTTTGGCCCCTAATTCCTAAACTGTTGAAACCAAAACTCCCAAAATCAATCCCAACCTTTTTTTTGTGGTCATAAACCTTGTGTCAAAATTTCATAGATTTCTATTAACTTTTACTAAAGTTAGAGTGCGAAAACTAAAAGTATTCGGACGACGACGACGACGAAGACGACGACGACGCCAACGTGATAGCAATATACGACGAATTTTTTTTCAAAATTTGCGGTCGTATAAAAATAGCTTACACGCTACAACTCAACTGCACACTAAATATACAATCATTGCCTTTCACAGAAACCAAGAAAACTTCGACAAACATTTTATTTTCATTAAGTGTCACAGTATTGACTCATAGGACTTGGCAGAGGGCAGATGTAAATAGTTATCAAAAGTACCAGGATTATAATTTTTTTATACGCCAGACGCACGTTTCGTCTACATAAGACTCATCAGTGACGCTCAGATCAAAAAAGTTCAAAAGCCAAACAAATACAAAGTTGAAGAGCATTGAGTACCCAAAATTCCAAAAAGTTGTGCCAAATACGTCTAAGGTAATCTACTCCTGGGGTAAGAAAATCCTTAGTATTTCGTAAAATTCAAAGTTTTGTAAACAGAAAATTTATAAAAATGACCATGTAATTGATATTCATGTCAACACCGAAGTGCTGACTACTGGGCTGGTGATACCCTCGGGGACGAAACGTCCACCAGCAGTGGCATCGACCCAGTGGTAAAAATTGCTCACACACTACAATTCAACATTATCAAGATGTTGACGAAATATATAATATTCTCTTTTAATAGAAGTCATACATTTTAAGTAAATGTCCTTCTACAATGAATGTTGTTAAATTTTAAACAACTGGAAAACAGGAAGTTGCTGCATCGTAGAGGTAAATACTGCTTACTAGCTACAACTCGTCATTATCAAGCCGCAGACCAAATAAATAAAATCATTCCTTTCATAAATGCAAGGTAAACTTTGTCAAAATTTCTAATCAATGTCTTTTGGACAGGTAAATAATTTATACGTGTTTCTCGTTTTTTTATATAGATTAGACTGTTGGTTTTCCCGTTTGAATGGTTTAACACTAGTAATTTTGGGGCCCTTTATAGCTTGTTGTTCGGTGTGAGTCAAGGCTCCGTGTTGAAGGCCGTACATTGACCTATAATGGTTTACTTTTTTAAATTGTTATTTGGATGGAGAGTTGTCTCATTGGCACTCACACCACATCTTCCTATATCTAATTACATATTTGTAGTACTCAGTTTGACACAATACAAGCTACACCTTTGGATTGAACCATTGTAACGAAAAGTTTGACAATAATTATTATTACTATTTACCTGGACAGTCCTCTTCACATTGTTCTTTTGCCTGAAACAAGATATTGCTCTATATAAATACATTAATGACAATATTGGTTATAAGATATGTTACCTTTGTTTATTATTTCAGACTTGAGTACAAAATGAAGCTGTTTTGATTATAGATTATATCAAAAGCCTACGAAATGTATTATTTTACAAGATAAAAACATAGTGGGAATAACATACTAGGATAAGAATAATTAAAGATTATATATATATAGTAAAAAGCAATAGCGATTCTTGTCTATTTTAATATTAAACATCAGTATCCATCACTTTAAATTATTACAGTAAACTATCTGAAAATATATTTGATAAGTTTTTCACAAAAGGGCATGTGCATTTTTTTCTAACTGCAATCAATACACTACACACCACAATTGGTGCTACAGATGAAAAATGTAGCAGAAGCACCAAATAATAAAACAAGAGGCTGTCGAGTGACAGCAAACCGGATTTTCCTGCAGAGGTCAAACTCTGCAACAGTTGATTCAGTATGGACACAACATTTAAGCTGAAAACAGCGCTGAATTTGGATTGTGATTGAATATTTGACACATTATAGGTTTGCGACACTGAATGAATGTGGTTAAAGAACTGACAAATTTTAAATTGGACATTTACCTATTATGGTCCAACAACCAAAAATTAAGTACATTGTAATATCAGTATATCAAAGAACCCCAAGAATTCAATTGTTGATCAAATAAAACAAAAGTTTTATTTAGGATCCTTTGGTCCTCAATGTGAACCAATTTGATAAAGAAGCCCACAATCCAAAATCTCTCAATACATGGTTAGATTCAGCATTTCAAAAAACCCCATAAATTCAATTTTTGTTGAATCAAACAAAGTTTAATTTTGGACCCTGATTTGGACCAACTTGAACACTGAGCCAAAAAATCTAATATTTAAACACAAGTTTAGATTCAGAATTTGAAAGAACACTATATATATTTAATTCATGTTGAAATGAAACACAGTTTAATTTTATCCATATGTTTTCCGTGCAAAGGGAAATAACTCAAAATAAGATATGATGAAATTTTCAAGTTATAATCAATAATATCATGCATATAATAACAAGAACCAGTGATGACTAAGTTCTGTAAAATTATATATGATTTAACACTCGACCATTGTTAGAATCAGCATATGAAAGAACCCAAGAATTCAATTTTTGATGAAATTAAACAAAAGTTTAATTTAGGACCCTTTGGACCTCAATGTGCTATTATATAATTAATAATGAAAATAATACAGGTTTAGATTCAGCATTTCAAAGAAATCTCTGTATATTCAATTTATCTTGAAATCAAACACAGTTTAATGTTGGACCCTGATTTTGACCAACTTGAAAACTGGGCCCAAAATCAGAAATCTAAATATAGGTTTATCAATAGACAATATAAGCTTAGTTTTTAAAGGAGTTCACTTCCTAAAAAAATATAGCATTCAGAAAATAAGTTTTACAGAATAACAAACTAACTAACCACAAAATTCTTCAAACAATTTACCAAAGAAAAGAAAAAAAAATCCAAAATGTTATTTATCATTAATACAATGTCTTTTAAAAATCTATAAAACTAATCTGTAATTATCTTCAAAATGTCTAAAAATATAGCTTATAATAATCAGCACTTAGGAAACAGAAAAAAAAATTCATATAAATCTGTCCCTTCAATTATAATTTTGAGATAAGACATGTACCATATGCTTTGTCATAATCTGATAACAGGAGAAAATTATTTAAAAACACTTAGTGTAATCAAACTTTATATATATAATTAACCATTTTGGTACAAAGATAAATAACTCAATCACATTATAAATACTACTTTTGGATATTAAAAAGGGTGATAACAAGGAGAAAAGCTAAAATCGTGAAATTTGAACTTGACCTTCATTTAGTCACAGGAAACAACATATCTCAATTTGAAAAAAAATCATCAAAGCGTTTTCATGTTATTGAATGGACACTGTTTGTCATCGCCAAATCAATAACTGATATTTCTTTCGAAAATCCGGTTAAAAACTAGATGTATCGGAATGACATGAATAGCCCCGTCTCAAAAAATTGAAAAATCTGCAATTTCAACAAAACATGTGAACACAAACATGGATGGATAGTATCCAGATCTCAAGACAAATACTAGTTTGTTGAAAAATTTCCTTGATCAATGAGTAGTTAAATTTCAAACTACATGTATCAGCAAACAGGAAGTGGATGTACTGAAGATGTGTTGAAACGACATGAACATCAGCATATCGGAATGAAACATAAACTTGATCTGTAACTCATCATGGTAGACTTCCATATCAAAAATCAGCGCAAAATCTGAAGGCGTATAGGAAAAAGTCTGTAAAACTGTGATTTTTTTAACAATTTTCAAAGTCCAAAGCCCCTAATTTCGGCAAAAATAAGCAGAGTGGAACGAAACTTTAACTTGATCTGTAACTCATTATGGTTAACTCATATACCAAAAATCAGCCCAATATCTGCAGACGTTTAGAAAAAAAGTCCGTTCAACTGTGATTTTCAACAATTTATCAAAGTCCAAAGCCGGTTACTTCGGCAAAAATTAGCAGAGCGGAACGAAACTTACACTTGATCTGTAACTCATCATGGTTAACTAACATACCAAAAATCAGCCCAATATCTGAGGGCGTTTAAAAAACACAGAGGCTCTCAAGAGCCTGAATCGCTCACCTGTAATTTTTTGCTTAAATCTTACATCAATGATTATTTTTGCTTTTCATTATATATTAATGAATGGTTAAAAACTTCCATTGAAATGTTCTTTGTATCGGCCATATTTTCTTCAAAATCAAAGAAATGTATTTTACCTCTATGTTTCATTTTACCCATACATGCCATAGTGGCTATGTTTCTTGACGTACAAGAAAATAAAATATAAAATTTATACTAGATACTCTGAAATTCATTCAGCCCAAGTTTGGCTGAAATTGAATCAGCAGTTTCAAAGGAGAAGATTTTTTAAAGTAAGCTGGTAAACAAACTGAATGAACAATTTGTGAAAAATTGATTTTAAAGGGCAGTAACTCCTTAAGAGGACAATTGACAATTTTGGTCATCGAACTTATTTGTAGATCTTACTTTGCTGAACATTTTTGCTGTTTTACAGTTTATCTTTATCATTTATAATATTCAAGATAATAACCAAAATCTGCAAAATTTCCTTAAAATTACCAATTAAGGTCAAGGAACAGTAAATGGGCTTTGTCGCAGATTTTGCTAAAAATTTGCATACAATCTTGGCTCGTTGAACTACAACTGAAAATCGAAAAAATAATTCATTTATCTCTTTTATTATCTGAAAAATTGCAGATTGATTTCATTTATTAGGGGTGAATATTTGTAAAGAAAGCACATAAAATCGGCAAAAAACCTTCTAAAATTTGTCTTAAAATCGCCAAATCTCTAATTCTACTCCATAGATTTTTCTTAAAAAACTATATATTGTTGACACATAAATTTCTGTTTTAATGATATAAAATAATCATAGGGTCACCGACTTCGTTTTTTGTCTAATAATCAATTTGTTACCTTGTTGGTAGTGAAAAACGTCAAAAATCAACGTTTTACGGCCTGCAACGCGATAACGTTACGATTATTTCGACATTTTGTTGGATTTTTTCACAAAGAACGCAACTTTGAATGATGTATACCGTAAAAACGAAGTCGGTGACCCTATCTTTATTTTGCATCATTACAACGGAAATTTATGTACCAACAACATATAGTTTTTTAAGAAAAATCTATGGAGTAGAATTAGAAATTTGGCGATTTTAAGACAAATTTTAGAAGGGTTTTCGCCGATTTTACGTGCTTTCTATACAAATGTTAACCCATTTTGTAAGAATTCAATCAGTAATATTTCAAATAATAATTGAGATAATGCATTATTTTTTCGATTTTCAGTTTAAGTTCATCGAGCCAGAGTTGTATGCCAAATTAAAAAAAAATCTGTGACATAGCCCATTTACTGTAACTTGACCTTAAGGGACAGCAATCCAACAATGGGTTGTTGGATTAATATGAAAATTTCAGGGCTGAGAGCTTGGCCTAATAAACATTTTTACCTCTCATCAGATAAGCTTTAAATGCTTTGGTTTTTGAGATATAAACCAAAAATTGCATTATACCCCTACGTTCTATTTAAGCCATGGCAGCCATGTTTTTTTACGAAACAGAAACTAAAACACAAACTTTTTTCCAGATACCCTTAGAATCATTCAGCTTAAGTTTGGTTGGAATTGGTTCAGTAGTTTCAGAGAAGATGTTTTAAAGTTAGAAAACATGATAAACAAATTTTGTAAAATTGTCCTTAAAGGGCAATAACTCCTTAAGGGGTCAATTGACAATTTTGATCATATTAACTTATTTGTAGATCTTACCTTGCTGAACATTTTTGCAGGTCAGAGTTTATCTTTATCATTAATTATATTCAAGATAATAACCAAAAACTGCAAAATTTCCTTAAAACAAGCATTCTGAGAGTATTGCATGGCAATACATAGTTCCCTACCAGTTAAAAATTAATTGTACTGGAACAAAATGCTAACTCTATAACTTGTCATTGTGTAAACTATATAACAAATATCAAGTCAATATCTTCAAGCATGACGAAAAAGTGCGGAAAACTGATAATTTTAGTGAATTTTCTAAGTCCAAGGACCATAACTCTGCACAAAATCATCAGACCAGAACAAAATTCGAACTTGATCTGTAACTTGTCATGATAAAACAATGTACTAATTATTTAATCAATTTCTTCAAGAATGATGAAAAATGTGCAGAAACCTGCATATTTGAGTGAATTTTCTAAGGACCATAACTCTGCACAAAATTATAAAACCGGAACAAAATTCAAACTTGATCTGTAACTTGTCATGATAAAACAATATACTTAATATCAAATCAATATCTCAAAGCATGAAGAAAAAAAGTGTGGACAACTGATTCGCCGGATTGACAGAAAGACAGACAGACGGACGGAGTGTAAACCTAAAGTCCCGTTCGACTTCGCTTTAGTGGCAGCAATTCAACAATGGGTTATCAGATGCAACTGAAAATTTCAGGGCTGTTAGAACTTCACCTAATGAACACTTTAACCCTTTGTCAGATTTGCTCTAAATGCTTTGGTTTTTAAGATATAAGCCAAAAACTGCATTTTACCCCTATGTTCTATGTTTAGTCATGGCGGCCATGTTATTTGATGAAATAGTAAATGAAACACAAACTTTATTCTAGATACCCTAAGCATCATTCAGCTTAAGTTTGGTTGGAATAGGTTTAGAAGTTTCAGAGGAGAAGATGTTTGAAATAGTTTACACCAGACGGACGCCAAGTGATGGCAAAAGCTCAAAGTTCCTTCGGAACGGCGAGCTAAAAAGCCTGTATAACGGTTTGTAGCGGAATGACAGAATGACAGAATGATGGAATGACTGAATAACGGACAAGGATACAACTATATGGCCTCGACAACTTTGTTGCGGGGCCATAAAAACTAAAAACACTAAACTATAAGAGCTACATGATATATTTATACCTGATCTTGATTCCAAATATTCCACTTGTCTTTAGTATGTACAATCTTATGTTTATCACAGATCCATTCATCAGTTGTCAATGCTGTCTCTTCAGTTATATGACATTCTAATCTGGAGCATGCATATTCTATGTGGTAGGGTAGTTTTTGGCTGCCCAAGGAGACATGAACCGTGGACCTATAGAACTCTGAGATTCTCTCCAATGTTGTAAACATGCATTCCTTGATACCAGTGGCAATATCTGGTACGATCAGTCCATTGGAGGTTGCATGGACTATGTAGAGCAGAATCTTGTTACCTTCAACACATACAACAATATCATGTGCTTTATCGAATGATAATCCAATGAATCCTGAGAACAGGAGTTGTTTTCCTTCATACGTCTTCAGGGTCCACATACTTAGACATGCGCTAATGAGACGATTCGGTAAGGCTGGTGGTATAATTGTCCCTTTGAAAACAAAAGCTAGACTGATGGCTTTCTCTTGTGTACATTCATGGGTCATGAATCTTGTGTCATTTCTTTGAGTGAGCATACAGGGAACAAAGAAGTTTTCTACTGGTAACCGACTTCCTGTAGTAATATCATATCTACGCTGCTCTGATAGAATATCAAGGTGAATGAGCATATCAAATATAAACTCTTTGTAGGGAGATATTTTACTGAAGTGCTTTTGTTCCCAAATAAGATACACATCTTTTCTTTGTATTATTCCACTCCCTGACATCCTTTCAAAAGTATTTCTTATGAGACCTTTCTTTGGCCAGAATGCAATATCTGTAAAGTAAAATTAAAAAAAAGTAAAAAATTAAGAGTATCAAAAGTATCTTATAATAAAGAAACAAGCTCAAAACACAAAAAAAATGTAAAATCATATGAGGGCAATAATTCCTTGACCTCTATAAAGAGTTTACAAACAATTTCAGAAATAAATGTGGATAGTGTACACATGTGGTACAGATGATGCCCCCGCTTACATATCATATAGTTATAAATAGACATAACTGAAGAACAGTAAAAGTGATGCTACCCAAATTTGAACTTGATCTGAGTTTTGTGGTAATAAGCATTGCGTGTAAATCTCATAACATTTGGTTGAGGCTAACTTAAGTAGAGAACAGAAACTAAAAATTCAGCAATGTTTCTATTTGTAAACACGCATAACTCTAGAATGGTTGTGTATAAGTTTTTTAACATTTGGTTGAGACAAACTAAAGTTAGAGAACTGAAACGACAAATTCAGTAATTTTTATGTTTATAAAGAAACATAACTCAAGAACGGTAAAAGTATCGACACCAAATTATGTACTTAATCTGTATTATGTAGTAATAAGCATTGTGTATAAGTTTCATAACATTTGGTTAAGGCAAACCAAGCTGTGTTTTGTGGTAATAAGCATTGTGTATAAGTTTTATAACATTTGGTTTGAGGTAAACTTAAGTTAGAGAACAGAAACTAAAAATTTCGCAATTTTTCCATTTATAAAGGGGCATAACTCTAGAACGGTTAAAGTGACGCCACCAAAATTCAAACTTGATCTGTATTTCGTGGTAATTAGCATTGTGTATAAGTGTAATAACATTTGGTTGAGGCAAGCTCAAGTTAGAGAACGGAAACCAATTTTGGGACGTACGTACGTACAGACGGACAAGGGTAAACTTAATGCCCCCGCTATGGCGGGGGCATACAAATGTGACATTTGTAAATCTAGTCTTGCTGATCATGTCGGCTTTTTATGTTTCCATCTTTCTTTTATAGTTGTTAACTAAAAATGCAAACATATAAAACAAAAGACTGGTAGCATTTGCCATTAATAACTCCTATAAGACGTCGTCTGACAGTTTTAATGTAAAAAGACAGTTGCTTATTAGTAGATGTCAACCTTTTGATATTGTTCGGCCCGGTCAGATTTTCTCTATTTAGATTCAGGACAATAAACAAAACTTGCATTTCATCCCTATGTTCAATCTATAAAGTTTTTTTCTTTAACTATATATCCTTTTAATGACTTTGGCCAGTTTGATTAAGTTTTGCTTAGAGATTTCATAGCCAAAAATGTTTTGTATAAGTTAACAGATGACGATTGACAATGAAGACAACGAACAACAGAAGTACTGTATTTTTTGTAATGACATAGACTTGAAAAGTTTACAGTCAGAAGAAAGACATGTCAACCTAGCTGGACACATTATTCTCGGAGCTTTTGTTTGCAACTGTTTTTTAAGTTTCAGAGATTAACATTGTTCGCCATCAATCAATGGCAACTGCAAGGTGAGCTTGTCTTAATCTTTCATTCTTTCTGTTCTGTGATTGTGGATAAAAATTGTTAATATCAGGCCTTTCAGTCATAAAACTTTCCTTTTTACTCCTTCAAAATTTGTGTTACAAACATCATATTCAGTATCATAATTGGCTGATTTTTAAGTCTGTGTTTGAGAATTATTCTAGAAAGTTTTATGACTGCAAGTCTTCATTTTTGATAGTCTTTAAAAATGAACAATTTTGACTAATTGTATAATAAAAAGTTGTGATAAGATTAGTGTAGGACACTGTTAACAGTCCCCAGTGTTCTTAATGGCTGGTAAACAATACTTCGGCATGTTGATTTTTTACCAGCAATATAATCATTATTCAATGAAAATATATACACACCAGTAATGAAAGATCTCATAACTTCCACCATAAGAAGGGGACTGATGATAACATTATCTCTTAGCTGTGGTGTGTCAAAATAGACAATTTTCCCTAGAGAATGTTGATAATGTAGAAAATCGGTCAACTGCTCAGGAGACAGGACAGACACCTCGCTGATGTCATTTAATTCTTTAACTTCAACCAAAGACATAATTTGTTTCCCTTCTGCAACCAATTCAGCGATCTCAAGCTCCAGTGGAACACATGCATTCGGCATCCTTTCACCCCAGCATGGATGGTCGAATGTTAGTTCTGTTATTGTTTTCTTCAGAACCTCTATTTCTGGGTCAGCTTTATCTTTGGCATTGACAAATATTAAAGGTCTAAGGACCAGATGATGTTTTCCCTCGTGGTCTTTAAACAACTCCTCAATTCCACTGTAAAGCTCTTCACGTCGTGTCTCAACATTCTCCTATTAAAACATGAAAATGTCCCAGATAAATAAACCTGAGGGTGTAAAGAGCATGTATCGCGAACATGATGTATGTGCATCTTCAATGATGGAACATTCCAAATAGAAAATAACTAGATTTATCTTAAATATTCAAAGTAGATACTCTTACAGGTCAATTATTACACTTTTAACCTAGCTTCTTTATTTCTAAAGATACCACTAGTAAAAAAAATGAAACATTTTAGTAGATTGGCAATACATTTTAAACAGGTAGAAGAAGGTATTAATAGTTTAGTATGGAATAACCGTTTCACAAATGAAATCGGATATGTTCCTTACGTCCTAACTAAAATCCCCTTCCCTTTCATGAATGTGACCTACCGAATTAGACTTTTTACCGGATTTGTTATCACATAAGCAACACAACGGGTGCCACATGTGGAGCAGGATCTGCTTACCCTTCCGGAGCACCTGAGATCACCCCTAGTTTTTGGTGGGGTTCATGTTGTTTATTCTTTAGTTTTCTATGTTGTGTCATGTGTACAATTGTTTGTCTGTTTATCTTTTTTTCATTTTTAGCCATGGCGTTGTCACTTTATTTTAAGATTTATGAGTTTGACTGTCCCTTTGGTATCTTTTGACCCTCTTTTAGTATAGAGTACTTCAGGATTAGCGTGAAAATACGGAAACTGTATTATTTAAATTTGCAGTTAAACAACTAGGGGCTCTCAAGAGCCTGTGTCGCTCACCTTGGTCTATGACTCTATGTGCATATTAAACAATGCAATAGACACAGATAAATTCATGACAAAATTGTGTTTTTGTGATGGTGATGTGTTTTAATTTACTGAACATTCTTGTTGCTACAATTATCTCTATTTATAATGAACTTGGCCAAATAATTACAGAGGAAAATAATTTCTAAAAATTTACAAAAATTTATGAAAATTGTAAAGAATTGACTATAAAGGGCAATAACTCCTTAAGAGGTCATCTGACCATTTTGATCATGTTGACTTATTTGTAGATCTTACTTAGCTGAACCTTATTGCTGTTTACAGTTTATCTCTATCTATAATAATATTCAAGATAATAACCAAAATCTGCAAAATTTCCTTAACATTACTAATTTCGGGGGCAACAACCCAACAACGGGTTGTCTGATTTGTCTGAAAATTTCAGGCAAATAGATTTTGACCCGATAGACACTTAAAACCATGTCAGATTTGCTCTAAATGCTTTTGTTTCAGAGTTATAAGCCAAAATATACAATGAACCCCTATGTTCTATTTTTAGCCCTGGCGGCCATCTAGGTTGGTTGGGCGGGTCACCACACATTTTTAAAACTAGATACCCCAATGATGATTGTGGCCAAGTTTGGTTTAATTTGGTCCAGTAGTTTCAGAGGAGAAGATTTTGTAAAAGTTAACGACGACAGACAACGGACGATGACAACGGACGAAGACGCCGGACGCCAAGTGATGAGAAAAGCTCACTTGGCCTTTTAGGCCAGGTGAACTAAAAATGAACTTCTTTTAAAATAAAGTATGTATTGTTATGCATTTCTTGTCCTAATTTGTTATATATCATGTTTTATTTCATCATCTGTTCAACAATTGTTTTACTTTTTGGCCTCACACATCGATCACCAAGGAAATACTAATTGTTGAGAAGTGCATCTTGTGCAGTACTACTATTCTTAATAATTAAGCTTCATATTGACAACCTGATTGTTGAAATAAAACTAAATTCAATTAAAATTTAACATGTAAACTGATCAACATGACTAAGAGCTAAAAGTGGCAGGGCCAACTTATCTCCATGGAAATGAGATGTATCAAATGGAATATTGATACAATTTCATACCAAATATCATTTACTTATCTAGAAGTGGTTCTTCATGTCTTGTACTCTATTTATAGGCCTCGTAATCTGATTTTAAGTGTATTACCCACAAACCAATAAGGATCTTGTTCTTTTAAAAGTGTAGTTTCACAAAAGTTTTGGTCAATTTAAGATATATGGGCAGGACATCATTATATGTAAGCATACAGGCTCTTATAAGAAAATCACAAAGAATACTGAACTACGTGGAAATTAAAAAAGTTATCAAAATAATCAAATGGGAAAATCAAACCCTCACACAATCAATCGAATGGATAACAACTGTCACATTACTGACTTGGTACAGGCATTTTCTTATGTCGAAAATGGAGGATTAAACCTGGTTTTCATGCTAGCAATTGGGGCAATTTGTACACATTATCTAAGTTTTCAAAATGACAATAACTTACTACCATACAGCTTACACTAGATCACTCACCAATGGTACTTTGTCCTTGTGAGTTGCAACAAACAAGATCTTTGGAATACCTGCATATACAATCTTACAATAGGTCAGGATGGAATTGACCCAATATTGCAAGAATACTACAAAATAAAATCAAAATCTGTCTTAAAAGTACAAAAGAAGTATATACATTCTGCATTTTTTATAGTTGTGATCCTACACTTTAGGTTTTTCATTGTCTTTTATGTTGTTAACCTGTTATTAAAAAAAAGGCTGATTACTTTGTCAACCAAACAGATGATAAAAGTCTTCCTCTACATTGGATTCTCTATCAAAAAGCGACAATTTTTTCAACATGTTCAGTGTATATGTATATACACTATTGTTGTATTTGTTCTTCAGTCTTTTTCATCAACACGTAGATTAAGGAATGCATATTAAACAAGAATGTGTCCACAGTACACAGATGCCCCCCTCACACTATCATTTTCTATGTTTAGTGAACCGTGAAATTGGAATGAATTCTCCAATTTGGCATAAACGTTAGAATGATCTTATCAAAGAGAACATGTATACTAAGTTTCAAGTTGATTGGACTTCAACTTCATCAAAAACTACCTTGACCAAAAACTTTAACCTGAAGTGGGACAGACGGACGAATGAACGAACGGACTGACGAAGGGACACACAGACCAGAAAACATAATGCCCCTCTACTATCGTAGGTGGGGCTTAAAAAGGTATCAATGCTAAAGACCTGTTTACAATTAAGTCGTATACAACATAATATTTCACACCACATAAATAGTGGTCAGTTCTGTGTAAGAACAGCCCTGGGATGTATTTTTATCACTGTGTTTCGTTTTCAATTATCATTTAAGGCTAAGAATACAGTTATTCCGTAATGATTTCTTTTAGACAACAAATAAGAAAAAACACACTTGCTCTATCTAAACAAGTTTTTAAAGTGCAGTGTACTACATTTGAACAAATAATGTCAAAATCTTAAAAATACCCATTGGCTCTAACTCCAAATATAGACAAGTTAGGTTAAGGGAGTCTGCAATTTGTTTGACAGCTTCAGATATACTAATCATTTTTGCTAATTGTTGACCTTTTAAAATGGACCAAATCACTAATTTACCAACAAAATCCCACATATGAAAATTCATCCCCTACTATTTAACGTATTACTAAAAAGAAATGTATCTGGACAGTGTATGAAAAAAATGTGTAAGTTATATGTCATGGCGTGTTATTTGGCTTATATTTTTAATAGTATGATTTTGTATAAGAAATATGTTTTATCGTTAGAAAGAAAATTTAATGTTTGTCTTTTGTAAAGTGTTTATTAATTTGTTCAATCAATTTTACCTATGCTGTAGCATTAGTACTCGAAATGTCACAGTTTGCTCAAGGCATTTTGTTTTGAGATATTAATTGTAATGAGCTTATTAAACTTGACCCCTGTTGTGTTCACTTATCACTACACTAGCAACAGGTACGGCCTAAATCCCATGGTCAGAATTCTGACCACGGGATTTAATAATTCGACAAGACTAGTGCATCATGTGCTATGTTTATTATGTATGATAGAAAATCAAACGAGAAATTAACACATTTATTACTCGACGGAGTTCCTAAGGAAATAAAAGATACCGGTTCCTTTTGTGAAGAACGTGATAACACGCTCATTGACCATTTATCTCCGCTACCACCATGAGGTTAATTAACAGATACTTTTTTTATTTGATGGCATCGCGGTATTAACAATGGCGGTCAATTTCCTATCACTATAATTGGTCTATTTTATTAGCGAATCGTTCAATTTTTAAGACTTGTCCAATTATTAATGCCAATGTGACAATGGGTCCAACCCCTTCCTTTGGTGTGAAGCTATAGATGGAACTGCTGACCGGATTAATGAGCATATGTCACTTGGAAAGTTTTAGAAGTTATGAAAACATTATAGGATTAGGCTTTATTAATTAAAGTCTATTTTTGCTAATGAGAGAACTATTTACATGTCAAAACAAATTGAGTTATTTGTTGTTTAGTATAAATCACATTGTGAAATTTAGGAAAAAACAGTCATCTCTTCGGAAACCTTAACTTGCACTACTAAAATGTATTGTACTACATGTGTAAGACTGTTGATCAGTTTACCAGTTGACTTTGTAGTATTGAGACAAACATGTATCTTTGAATATTTGTTTTTAAATTTTTATTTGTTTTTTACTTTGGATTTAATATCCTGGTACTTGAATTAGATTATTGTTAATTGGCATTGTTTACTGATTGATTTGTTACCATCATTAACCGATTTTTATTAAATTATGAAAACATTCCTTGTTGTTGTCCATTCGTTTTATGTGTTTTATTGTTCGATTTTCCCTCAGAGTTTAGTATTTTGTTTTTAGCTATGCCTATAAGACATTTAAGTCTAGCGATTGACTGACCACTGTCCCTTGGTTCCATCATATACGAATTAGCTTCCCCTTATCTAACAGTGTCTGGACCTTGGTGACAGATGCACTGTCCACAGTAAAGACGAAAATCAAAGGACGACAACTGTGTTCCCGAACCTTATAACAGACAATTAATCATGTTAATACCAAGTTATATTATTGAAAAGTAGTCCACAATTCCTAAGATTTGTGTTTAAAATTAGTTTGTTTTAACTAAATAAATCAAAATTGAAAATGTAAAAAACCTTATATATTCCATTTGATCAATGTTGATCTTAATAATAATATAATATGACTTTATTTGACATGTTTGATCACTCAGACACAATACATACGTGTAAAAAGAGGAATACTATATTTACATTTCTCTAACTCTATGGAAATTTATCCCTTTCCGAACCCATTGTATAAAAAAATTTAATCAACGTGTGGTTGCTGGTGATCTCAAAAGATCATTGGATGATTTTAAGGGTCATGACCTTTTTAGCTAACTGAATGAATCAAAATATGATAACAGGTGTTAATGAAATTGACAACTTCGTGCAATGTGAAAGGCACTCGAAGGGGATTTTCGGTTAACAAAAAAAGAAAATGTCTTTTTAATCATTAGAGAAACAGATTCTTACATAGTTACTCGTGGATTATCTGTGGCTCGGACTTTAAAATTGATAATTTAACTATCTCGATTGGATAAATCCGATAATCCACTGGTATCAATGTAAGAAACTATATATATACAAACAATACAAAACAAAGGTGGGTATAACAAGAGAAAAAAATATAAATTTGGACTAATTTCAATCTTTGGAATTACATCATTTAAAATCATATAAATAAAAAAGAAGCGTTATTCCTTCAAACTAGAGGCTCTCAAGAGCCTGTGTCGCTCACCTGTTACTGTATTTACTGATGTCGGTCATCTTGGTTGGTAGGTGGGGTCATTAGACACTTTTTTTAAATAGATACCATAGTGATGATTGTGGCCACATTTAGTTTAATATGGCCCATAGTTTTAAAAAAGAAGATTTTTGTACAAGTTACAAAAATGACGAAAATTTGTTCAAAATTGACTATAAAGGGCAATAACTCCTTAAGGGGTACTCTTACAATTTTTATCATGTTGATTTATTTGTAGATCCTACTTTGCTGAACAAAATTGCTGTTTACAGTTTATCTCTATCTATAATTGTATTCAAGATAATAACCAAAAACTGCAAAATTTCCTTAAAATCACCAATTTTAGGGCAGCAACCCATTAACGAGTTGTCAGATTCATCTGAAAATTTGCGAGAGGATAGATCTTATTCTGATGGACATTTAAATCTTAAAAGATTTGCCCTAAATGTCTTAGTTTTAAAGATATAAATCAAAAACTGCATTTTACCACTATGTTCTAATTTTAGCCATGTCGGCCATTTTGTTTGGTAGGCGGTGTCATCAGACACATTTTTCAAACTATATACCACAATGATAATTATCGCCAAGTTTGGTTTAATTTGGCCATGTAGTTTCAGAGAAGAAGATATTTGTACAAGTTACAAAAACTGACGAAAATTTGTTAAAAATTGACTATAAAGGGCAATAACTCCTTAAGGGGTTGACTGACAATTTTGGTCATGTTGACTTATTTGTAGGTTTTACTTTGCTGAACATTATTGCTGTTTACAGTTTATCTATATCTATAATAGTATTCAAGATAATAACCAAAAACTGCAAAATTTCCTTAAAATCACCAATTCAGGGGCAGCAACCTAACAACGGGTTGTCCGATTCATCTGAAAATTCTAGGGCAGATAGATCTTGACCTGATTAACAATTTTACCCCATGTCAGATTTACTCTAAATGTTTTGGTTTCAAAGATATAAGCCAAAATATACATTTTACCCCTGTGTTCTATTTTTAGCCATGGCGGCCATCTTGGTTGGATGGCCAGGTCACCGGACACATTTTTTAAACTAGATACCCCAAGGATGATTGTGGCCAAGTTTGGTAAAATTTGGCCCAGTAGTTTCAGAGGAGAAGATTTTTGTAAAAGTTTACGGACGACGGACGACGGACGACGGACGCTGGACGACGGACGACGGACGCCAAGTGATGAGAAAAGCTCACTTGACCTTTCAGGTCAGGTGAGCTAATAATACTTGCGTTAATATGAGAACCGATAAAACAAAAATGTACTGTGTGCATGAAATGTTAATTCATGGACTGACAAACTACACTTTATCGTATGCTATGTTCTTTTTAAACAGGTTTATATAAACGTGCTCAGTATATTTTAAGAAATCAGTATGTTAACATTTTTATAGTAAAACTATTTTCTGGTTTAACACTCATTTAAAACAACCAGAATGTCTATGGGAAATCATTTTTTTTTAAATGTCTAAATGACTAAGCTGTGCAGCTATTAATATAAGTTGAACAAAAATAGTTTTTTAATTAATAACAACAATCTATTAACTTAATTTCTGCCAGAACAAGTTCAAAACTATACTTCCCAAAATACAGTGTAGTCTCTCAAGAAGTGTAACACTGATTTTTTCCTAATGATAACACCAGTGTAGTTAGCGTTCATCAGCTCTTTTTTTCAATAAATTCACACAACAAAATACTTAAGAAATTTACAGGAAGTGCTTTATCATAATACAACATGATGTATTTCTATTGTTATTTTGACTGATTTGAAAATTAAGCCTTTTTTTTTTTAGTGCTTTGGTCATGCTGTAACTTCCAAAACGAGTTTGCATCTAAGTTTGAGTCTTATTTAACTGATCATGTTTGTGTATACAAAACACTTGTCTGGCGTACAAAAAGTGAAATCTGGTATCTTGTATGATTGTTGACTGCAATGTTTAAGTCTTACAATGTACTTCACATCAATGCTGCAAAATGCAATTTCAAAAATTTTAAATAATCTCCTTGCTGTTATAAATGAATACTCTGTTTGCAGTATTGGTTTGTAAATAACATGCATATTACCTGCCGGGGTTGGCGTCATGTGCTGCCCTGGAAAACACATCACATCACGGACCTGTTCATGCAAATTTTTGCTCCCATCAAATACTACAAGAAACAATGCCCGGAACGTCATGAAGGTCTGATGTGTTGTTAGATAAACATATTGTCCACCAAAATCCCAGAAGATAAGACGTCCAACTTTCATTTCATACTTCCCACTTTTGAGGACCTTTTCCATTTTCTTTCTTATTTCTTCTTTAGTCATTCTTGTTCTCATTTTCTTTTCCATCTGTTTAACCGTGAGAGACACGTTGGAGGATTTCTGAGGTGGTAGAGATTGTGCTGCTGCAGACTGTTCTGAGGGCAAAGAGGAAAGTGTAGCTTTGGCATAACCAGTTGGGCTTGTATCTGAAGCTTTGTTGGTAAGTTCACTCTCCTCCTCTTCTTCCAGAGAGGTCATTAAAACCTTATGGTACACAACATCCAGGGCATTGTAAGAGTCTGAAATTATATTTAATACATCAGGCAAATCAAATCCAAAACAGTTGCAGGCTGTCAAAACCAAGTGAAGAAAGTAAGAAAAATCAGAATTAAGATAAGAATCATATCTTATCAGGTGTAACATTCATATAATGCTATTAACACATTTTAAAGAGAGTCATATTTTGACTGATTGATTGATGAAATTATTGATTATGGAAAATAAATGTTAATTCATTGCATAATTTTAACATTTAAATTCAATTTAAAAATTTAACAAGATGCTCTGCAGGGTGCAGCTTTATACAACCGCAGAGGTTGAACCCTGAATGGTTGGGGCAAGTATGGACACATTATTCAAGCTGGATTTGGCTCTAAATTTGGATTGTGATTAAATAGTTGACACAGCATAGGTTTCTGACACTGAATGAATGTGGTCTAATGAACTTTCAAATTGTTTTTTTTTGCATTTGAGCAATTCACTATGCTGTTGAATATTAATCCTCTCAAAAAAATTGTTTACAAAAATTTTCTTTTTATTTATGAAATCTGAAATGAGAAAAATTGCCCCCCCCCCCCAATTTTTTTCACATCCCCCTTTCCCTTATTCCAAAACTGATCTCAATTCAAATTTCTAATGGAGTTTGCAACAATAACTACTCATTTAAATACATCATAAAATATCAAAATGTAAAAAAGTGCTTGCAATTATGAATGGTAAAGATTGCTTTAATTTATTAGTTGATACTAAAAGTGAATATACATTGTATATTGTATAAAACAATGATTTAAGTTGATTCAACTACTATTCTGGACAAAGAAAGATAACTTCAATTTTCAAAGAATATTTCATAAAAACTGTGCAATTGAAAATTTCTTGCTATTGCAGATATTGTGCAATAAGATATTTTTTGCTGTTGTGCAATACTGTGCAATTTAAGATTTCTTGCTATTGCACAATACTGTGCAATTGAAGATTTCTTGCTATTACGCAATAGTGTACCTTTTTAAAATCTCTTGCTATTGCACAATACTTAATATAATAATTTTGGACCCCGGTTTGAACCAACTTGAAAACTGGGCCCATAATCAAAAATCTAAGTACATGTTTAGATTCAGTATATCAAAGACCCCAAGAATTCACTTTTTGTTAAAATCAAGCTTAGTTTAATTTTGAACCCTTTGGACTTTAATGTAGACCAATTTGAAAATAGGACCAAAAATTAAGAATCTGAATACACAGTTAGATTTGGCATTTCAAAGAACCCGAATAATTCATTTTTTTATGAAATCAAACAAAGTTTAATTTTGGATCCTTTTGGCCCCTAATTTGTTGGGACCAAAACTCCCAAAATCAATCCAAACCTTCCTTTTGTGGTCATAAACCTTGTGTTAAAATTTCATAGATTTCTATTTACTTATACTAAAGTCATTGTGCGAAAACCTAGATAAATGCTTATTTGGGCATTTTTTTGGACCCTTATTTGTAAACTGTTGGGACCAAAACACCAAAAATCAATCCCAACCTTTCTTTTATAGTCATCAACCTTGTGTTTAAATTTCATAAATTTCTAATTACTTTTACTAAAGTTAGAGTGCGAAAACCAAATGTCTTCGGACGACGACTACGGACAACGACGACACCAACGTGATACCAATATACTGATATACGACCAAAATATTTCAATTTTTGCGGTCATATAAAAACCTTAACATCCTTCTAATGAGATTAGTAATAATTTTAAAATTTCATACACAGTTAAGATTTGATATTGAATTAATATGGTGTGTGAATAGGCACAACAAAAATGGCTACAATGTGAAACTAATTTAAATCAGTGCTATAACATCTCTGCTGATAGCGCAGTCCATGCAATAGAGTTTTTTCTAAATGTGGTCAGATGTTTGTACTTATGCCCTTTCTCACCTGGATCAACAAGAATCCACTTTTTTGACTGAATGTCGAGGCCACAGCGACCTTCTACCAGAGAAATCCCATCAGTTGGATGTTGCCCTTCTGGTAGGACATCCCCAGCTAACAGCTTCACAAGAGTCGTTTTCCCAACAGAAAATTGACCAGTTACCATGCATCTCATATCAAATGATTTATAGCTGCCCTTCCCTAATAAACGATTTAACATGGCAGACTGTTGCCCTTTTCTGATGGAATCTAAAAAAAATTAAAAAATTGGAAAGTTTTGATGTATTCATGTTGAGAAAAAAAATGTATCCATACACAAACTCATAGATAATTTTTCCACATTTGTTGGTTAATATGTTGATATGTCATTTTTCAATATGTCAATGTGTTAAATATGTCAGAATGTCTTTATGTCTTTGTGTTGATGTATTAGCCTGTTTGTGTATTGATCTGTGAGTGTAATGATGTATGTGTGCTAAAGTGTTGATCTGTCAATGTTTCAATATGTCAATGTGTTAATGTACGAGTCTGTTAATGTATTCAGCTGTCAGTGTGTCTATATGTCAATGTGTTGATGTTTGAATCTGGTTATATGTTGATATGTTATTGTTTCAATATGTCAATGTGTTGATCTATCAGTGTGATGACAAATGTGTGTTAAAGAGTTAATCTGTCAGTGTGTCGATATGTCAATTTGTTGAAGTTTGAGTCTTGTAATATGTTGATCTGTCAGTGTGTCAATATGTCTGTTAATGTGTTGATCTATCATCCTGATGATGTATGAGTGTAAAAATGTTGATCTGTCAGTGTTTCAATATGTTATTGTGTTGACGTTTGAGTCTAGTGATATGTTAATCTGTAAGTGTGCCAATATGTCAATGTGTTGATGTAGGAGTCTATTATTATGTCGATCTGTAAATGCATCGATATGCCAATCTGTTGATATATAAATCTGTTAATGTGTTAAATCTGTCAGTGTGTCAATATGTCTAAGTGCTGATGTATGAGTCTGTTTATTTGTTTATTTACGGACATGCACAGATTAAAAAAAAATTATGTGATCTGTAATCAATCAATCTTCATCAATAGCCTACTTCACTTTTCCCATCAATTTGCTGGTTTTTTTCATTATAACATAATAAGCAGATATCAAGGTTTCCCTATATTAGAAACAAGTAATTATAAATCATTTCAGCCAGTATCTGAATAATTAACATTAGAGCATTACCTTCAACTACTGGTGCTGGTGTCTTTGACATGACAGTCTACAAAAGAAAAATATGCTATAAACTATCATGCCCCATGTGAAAACTTGTCAAATAGTTTAATACATATATAAATTCTAATAGCCTTTCTATCTGCCAGTAGATTTAAAGAGAGTTTCATATAGTCGAGTTACAAGTTGCGAGTTAAGATAGTTGAGTTGCGAGTTAAAAAAGTCGAGTTGCGAGTTAAAAAAGTCTAGTTGCGAGTTACGAAAGTTGAGTTGCGAGTGACAAAAGTTGAGTTGCGAGTTAAGAAAGCCGAGTCGCGAGTTAAGAAAGTCGAGTTGCGAGTTAAGAAAGTCGAGTTGCGAGTTACAAAAGTCGAGTTGTGAGTTAAGAAAGTCAAGTTGCGAGTGACGAAAGTAGAGTTGCGAGTTAAAAAAGTCGAGTTGCGAGTTACAAAAGTCAAGTTGCGAGTTACAAAAATATTTTTGAGGATCGATTCACATTTGATAAACAAAGCATGCGTGTGTAAGTGATAAATTTGTCCTGGTAAAATATGTCTGGGGGGACAAATATTGCTAGTATAAACCAGATGCTCCGCAGGGCGTAGCTTTATACGACCGCAGAGGTTGAACCCTGAACGGTTGGGGCAAGTATGGACATAACATTCAAGCTGGATTCAGCTCTAAATTTGGATTGTGATTAAATAGTTGACACAGCATAGGTTTCTGACACAGAATGAATGTGTTCTAATGAAATTAAAATTTTTGTTTTCTCTTAGAGCAATTCACTATGCTGTTGAATATTATTCCTCTCAAAAAAATGTTTGAAGAAATTTTATTTTTATTTATGAAATTTCAAATGAGAAAATTGAACCCAATTTTTTTAATCACATCCCCCTTTCCCTAATTCCAAAACTAATCTCAATTAAAATTTCTAATGGAGTTTGCAACAATTACTACTCATTTAAATACATCATAAAATATTAAGATGTAAAAAAACTGCTTGTTATCACTGAATGGTAAAGATTATTTTAATTTATCAGTTGGTAGTAAAAAGTGAATATACATTGTATATTGTATATATAACAAAGATTTAAGTTGATTCTGGACAAAGAAAGATAACTCCAAATAAAAAAAAATCTTACAATTAGATATTTCTTGCTTACTATTCTGGACAAAGAAAGATAACTCTAATTAAAAACAAAATTGCTATTTCACAATATTTTGCAATAAGATATTTCTTGCCATTGCGCAATACTGTGCAATTGAAAAGACTTGCTATTGCACAAAACTTAATATAATAATTTAAAATCCTGATTTGGACCAACTTGAAAACTGGGCCCATAATCAAAAATCTAAGTACATGTTTGGATTCAGCATATCAAAGAACCCAAGATTTCAATTTTTGTTAAAATCAAACTAAGTTTAATTTTGGACCCTTTGGACTTTAATGTAGACCAATTTGAAAACAAGACCAAAAATGAGGAATCTACATACACAGTTAGATTTGGCATATCAAAGAACCCCATTTATTCAATTTTTGATGAAATCAAACAAAGTTTAATTTTGGACCCCGATTTGGACCAACTTGAAAACTGGGCCGATAATCAAGAATCTAAGTACATTTTTAGATTCAGCATATTAAAGAACCCAACCGATTGATTTTTTGTCAAAATCAAACGAAGTTTAATTTTAGACCCTTTGGACCTTAATGTAGACCAATTTGAAAATGGGACCAAAAGTTAAAAATCTACATACACAGTTAGATTCGGCATATCAAAGAACCCCAATTATTCAATTTTGATGAAATCAAACACAGTTTAATTTTGGACCCTTTGGGCCCCTTATTCCTAAACTGTTGGGACCAAAACTCCCAAAATCATTACCAACCTTCCTTTTATGGTCATAAACCTTGTGTTTAAATTTCATAGATTTCTATTTACTTATACTAAAGTTATGGTGCGAAAACCAAGAAAAATGCTTATTTGGGTCCCTTTTTGGCCCCTAATTCCTAAACTGTTGGGACCTAAACTCCTAAAATCAATACCAACCTTCCTTTTGTGGTCATAAACATTATGTTTAAATTTCATTATTTTCTATTTACTTAAACTAAAGTTATTGTGCGAAAACCAAGAATAATGCTTATTTGGGCCCTTTTTTGGCCCCTAATTCCTACACTGTTGAAACCAAAACTCCCAAAATCAATCCCAACCTTTCTTTTGTGGTCATAAACCTTGTGTCAAAATTTCATAGATTTCTATTCACTTAAACTAAAGTTATAGTGCGAAAACCAAGAAAATGCTTATTTGGGCCCTTTTTGGCCCCTAATTCCTAAAATGTTGAGACCAAAACTCCCAAAATCAATACCAACCTTCCTTTTGTGGTCATAAACCTTGTTATAAAATTTTATAGATTTATATTCACTTTTACTAAAGTTAGAGTGCGAAAACTAAAAGTATTCGGACGACGACGACGACGACGACGACGACGACGACGCCAACGTGATAGCAATATACGACGAAATTTTTTCAAAATTTGCGGTCGTATAAAAAGTCCATGGTTACCGAATTTACTAGTATATTTAGTCCGATGTTATTAATATATGTCCCCAGACTAATTTTCCTAGGTAATCATGTCCTATAAAATCCTATAATATTTAATAACATTTAAACCATGGAAATTTAGATGTTATGTTTTAGTAATGTTTAAGAGTTGCATAGTTATATTTTTGATAAAATTTATGTCCCCAGACTAATTTTGCTATGGAATCATGTCCATGCCATTAATAGTCTTAGGTTAAAATGTCCAAGCCCTTAGTTTTAAAGGTAACAATAAATGAATTATGTTTTGATATTGTTCAATAGTTGTGTATCAATTTTTTAATTTTTTTATATAAATAAGGCCGTTAGTTTTCTCGTTTGATTTGTTTCACATTGTCATTTCGGGGCCTTTTATAGCTGACTATGGGGTATGGGCTTTGCTCATTTATGAAGGCCGTATGGTGACCTTTAGTTGTTAATTTCTATGTCATTTTGGTTTCTTGTGGACAGTTGTCTCATTGGCAATCATACCACATCTTCTTTTTCATATAATACGAATAATATACAGTTACTGTCTTTTGATGAGGTAAATAAGCGGTTTTCTTGACTTTTGAAAAACATGATATTCACTGAGGCTGATGGCCGAAGTGAATATCAGTTATTCCAAAGTCAATTAAACCCCATATTTACCGAAACAAAAGACAGTAACTGTTTTGTTCCATATTCCGAGAAAAGAAAATGTATTTAATGACAAACATATACCAAAACAAATTTTACATGAAACATTTTACCATACATTACGTTGCATGTAAAAGTGTGTGACGTTTAGCGTGGTGAATAACACTTTCTGAAGTGAATATGCTTTTTTATTCAAAATCCAATTCATAACGAGAAACTTACTAAAATGATACCAATATGGAATAACGCCGTTTATTTGGACCAAACTTTTGATGACACTGAACAATATTGAAAGCAAATGGCACATGGCACACAATAAATCGGGCCTTCTTTATCATGTTTATATACCCGTACGAAAAACATGACACGTACTCCGACTGGACAGTAGCCGTACTGAGAACCGTACTTATAATAATTATTTGGACTTTTCTTTGAATGTGTTATAATGGATAACCCGGCTGGACTTTCAGCGAAATTAGCCGTAAACCGGCTCGAAATATTTAAATTAGCTGGAGTCCGGTTCAGAAAGTCCAGCTGGACTTTCATAAAAGTACGTCTGAAAAAATCCAGCCGGCATTTCTGGCAAAAATATGGCCTCTATAAAGTTCAGCTGGACTTTACAAAGTCCGGCTGAACTTTAAGAAGTCCAGCTGAACTCATAAAAGTTCAGCTGGACTTCAAAAAGTTCTGTTTGACCTTTAAAGATGATCTCAGCAGGGGCTGATCCACAAAAAAAAGGGGGGGGGGGCTGTTCCACCCCCGCAGAACCCTCCCTCTTGATTACTACTGCTTAGTTTTTCTTCAGATGGTTGATTTGTCTGTTATGATATGCATCCCTTGTAAGTTGTTATAATCTGAAAATAAAAAAATAAAACCAGATGGCATTATATACAATGTATATGCATATACTGCTTATTTCTTTTTCTTACTACTGTCTTACTGGAAAAATCAAGAAACAGGGAATTGTGAAGCTAAATGCTTACTCCTAAAAATGTGTGGTTATAATTATCATGATTTATATATATTAAGACTTCTAACTAAATAAATTTAAAGTGCATAATATGCAGTAAAGCTTTGAAAATCACTGAAACTGAAATATTTTGCATAATTAAGTATTTAATGTAGTTTTTTTAATTCTTTTTACTCTTCAAAAATAAAAATTAAGCTATTTATAATGTTGTAATCATTTCATCAATATGTTGAAGAAACAAGAGCACATCAGATTGTACTTACCAGAATATGCAATCCAAAATACATGCAAACAGCAATCTTCCTAAATTGAAATTGATGCCAGTCAGAAGGATCCATCTTCTCTAATATAATGTGAAAAGAACTACTTCCAAACATTTGCTTTACATCCAACATGTCCAATGTAAATTTCTCATTTTGTTTAAGAAAGAAGACACATCTTCCTGTTTATTCCAAATTCAAATTTTGTTGTATTGCAATACATGAGGTTGTTTGAGGAGCTGTGAACATTTTTCTTCTTATGACTTCTTGCATATGTCTTAATTTTGAATATGTGATATATTAAAGAAAAGAAAATCAATTATTAATTTGTTCAATTATGAAATGTTTAATAAAAGTGATAGTTATTGCAGATATATGTATTTAGAAATGTGTTATCCTTCAAATGGCCTCATGATCAACCTCTGTGTAGATGCTACTTCCTGTGGCCTGTCCAGACTGAGGTTAATTGAAAACAGATGGCACTCTCTACAAGACTACTGCTATTAAATCACTGTTATGGCTCAAGTTTCTAATTGATATTAAAGAATGATGATAATTATTTATTTAATGCATTCATCTTATTAAATATAAATATACTAGAAAATGTATAAATTTAACCTAAATTAATAGATGTAATTTTGCTAGGGGTTTTATTTCATGAAAAAGTAAAAATGTTAAATAATTGTTGAAAACATATTAACTGGGATATAATTCAATCAAAATTATATCACCTATATTGAATTTCAACTTTCCATTTACAGTCTATTTTTAATATTCTATAATGGAATTGAAAATTTTAGGGGAAAAGATCACATCTTATAGTTTGATCTTAAAGAATATATATTGTAAAAAAATATGATATCATTATTATAACTTGCAAATTTTCATTTATAACTCTTTTCCATTTTGATAGAAATTGTTCCTTTCAAAGAACAGAATCCTAGTGACAAACTTTTTATTTCTGTACTTAGGGCAGATTTGGCTGACGAAAATTTTCTAAGTCTTAATTCCTGCTCATAAATAACTGTAAAATTTTCTGAGACAAAAATCCTGCTGAACATTCTACAAAAAGAATAATTTCCCTCAAAAGTCCAGCCGTGTTTATTTTTTTGTCAGAATTACAAAAAGTGCAGTTGGACTTTTAAGAAAATACCGGCTGGCAAATAACCAAAGTATCAGAAAAAGTACGTGTACGGCTCATGTCAGACTGGACTTTTCAAAGTCAGACTGGAATACGTCTCAAGTCCAGCTGAAGTCCAGTTGAACTCCTGTTGAAATTTTCGTACGGGTACTAGCATTTCGGAGTCAAACGTACGAGTGACACACGACTGTTGTGGGACAGTCGTTCGACAGTGACATACCGGTAACACGCATATTTCCATGACATGAAAATCTGAAAAATAGAACCAAAAACTCACGATTGTTATACGACAGTCGCACGGCTTTCACAAGACTCATTTGCGACAAACCCACAACAGTATAATTACAATTCTTTTTTCCTGTACTGTACCCATCGTGGAACCATCGTAGACATGTCGTAGCTGATGTGACCTCTCTACATATTTTTTTGACATTTGATTTTGCACGACAACTTTTTTATTGATCTTCCACGACAAAAAATCGTACGATCTGTTGTGAACGGGGCTTTACATTTCGAACATCTCTATGGACGTCATGGCAGTATGACCGTTACCTCCTGCATCAGATGTTATTACCATAGTATCATCTTTAGTTTCCCGAATATGGAACAATCCAAATTGAATTCTTAGAAAACTAACTGAAAACGTTTTTCTAATTTATTCATAATTGACAATCTCAAACGTGTGAACACTATATAATTTTAAACCTAAGTGACTCAGTTTTATAAGTTACCCAATACCCAGGAGGAATACTTTAAAAAAAATCTTATTCACGATGTAGCACTAAACATTTTAAATCACACACCTAGAGGGAGCCCCAAACAGGCCCTGAAACACAGTGTTATATATCTTTAGATCAAGAATATTTACGCCATTCTATGCTCCTAAATATAAAGATGAACCAAAATAAAAAAAAATATACAAGAGCAACACAGGCTTAAGGTTCCTGACTAAGGTCAGACACAAAAATGCAGCGGGTTTAAACTTGTTTTATGCACTCACATCATTTCCCCTGTATCTCTAGCCAATGTAGACATATATAATTTTAACGTCCACAATTTTGAGTGTCTGACTGCCAAAGAATAAATTTTGCGGTCCCTAACGGTTATTGCCAGGCTCGGCAACTCGACTTTCGTAACTCCCAACTCGACTTTTGTAACACGCAACTCGACTTTTTTAACACGCAACTCGACTTTTGTAACTCACAACTCGACTTTCTGAACTCGCAACTCCACTTTCGTAACTCGCAACTCGACTTTCTTAACTCGCAACTCGACTTTTGTAACTTGCAACTCGATACTGGCAACTCGCAACTGGATACTCGACAACAAGTGAATCTCAGATTTAAAGGACAATAACTCTATATTTTACAGGAAGTTGAAATGCGCAATGCAATCACAACTTATTTTGACTAGACACAGACAATTATCTTGAATTGACCGTAATTCTTTGCTTATTTCCACCTTTGATTCTGTTGTTTGCATCTATTTGTTATAATAGGTACAGTCATTGTATTGAACAAAATCATTTCTCTTCGCCACATAATTTATAGATAATACATAGTGATGCACGTTGACTAAATATGAAAGTGCATATGTAGTTGTCTCCCTTACTAGTATAATCAGTTTCAGAATGTTCATTGTTATTTCCCTTTTTTAAAACTATAAATTTCATGTTTCTTTATTTAATGATTTACATGATGTTTATTCAGTACCTATTTGTGAGTTTGAATAGATATTAGTATTTTGAATTCATTGGTTAACGTTATTCATTTATATTCTAAAATCTAGTATTTGCATTGTCACAAATCATTTATAACCTCCTTTGACAGACTTTAGGCCTATATATTTTATATGACTGGTTTGGTGTAATTGCATTGAATTGTCTGATGTCTGAAGTATACAGTCCAACCAATGAAAGCTGTACTGAATGCAAATCTTCCTTTAACTTATTGGAAATCCGAAATAAACTTTTTTATAATTGAATCAGTGTTTATAATGTACAGATTGAAAATATATTATTGATATTCAATAAATACTGTATCATATGCAGTTTATACATGTATTTCAACCAAAAACCAGGATATTTTTTTGGTCAGGTAAATTAATCAATGAACGATAGATTTCTCCAAGAAGAAATTTAAGGTCTCAAATGAATAAACTACACAGAGAGCAATTGCTATAGTATTGATTCAATGGGACAGGTAAACTTAAAAAAGTTTAAATACCTTGGTCAAGAGCAGACAACTCTGTGGTTCGCAATAACACATAATGAACGGGTATATAATCTGTTTATTGATGGCATTTTAAAAAAACAATCTAAATAAAAATTTATTATATTTAAACTTGCCAAAGTTTGTCAAGGGCAATGCCTCCAACTACACCACAATCATCAATACTGGGACTTACTACCGTATCCCCAGGACCAACAAATTTCACCTCTGGACCAACAACCTCAGGGCCGACAACAAATTCCACCTCTAGACGAACAACCTCAGGGCGGACAACAAATTCCACCTCTAGACCAACAATTTCTGGACCGACAACAAGTTTCACATCTAGACCAACAACCTCTGGACCAACAACAAATTAATAATTATATATTCATTTAGAACGCCGGAATAATTGCTTGCTAATTCCGTTTCAGGTCTTCATATTTAGAATTTAAAATAAAAATTAAGTCACGGTTATATATGATGAACTAATTTATTTGAATAAATAATTTGTTATATATATATGCATAGATAATCTATAATTATAGTTAATATTTAAAGAAAAATATTCAAAAACTAGCCAGGATCGTTTCTACAAAAGCGTATTAGGGATGTAGTAAAAATGAAATCGGATTACTGATTGTATGTTGACATCTCATATCTTAAAATCTCTGTGAATTATATTTTTGTTTCACTTATTTTGATAATTTACCAGTTTAATACACAATTATCTCTATCCAATAATATATGAATATTTGGCGGTTACGCGTACCCTAAGAAGTCCAATTATGCCACGCGACTACCTGCATGACGCAGACACCGCCTTTATTATAAGCTGAATTTCACTCGTTTCATTTTCTTAAAAGAAATGATAGTTTTCGCGATAGCTCTTAGCCTGGGTAAAAGAATAACACTTAAAATCGATCAAAATGTATTTTAAACTTAAATTGTATAATAAGAACATTTGAACCTCTGGAAATGGTTGCATAAGTTTTTGGGTTTTTTTGGAACGTTTTAAAAATCTAAAATATGTCCCCAAACATTTTCAGTTTGTCATAACCAGGCGTGGTGTTCTCGAAGTATCATTTCGTTTGAGAAAGTAAAATCACAAAAATACTGAACTCAGAGGAAAATCAATTCGGAAAGTCCATAATCACATGGCAAAATCAAACAACAAAACGCATCAAAAACGAATGGACAAGAACTGTCATATTCCTGACTTGGTACAGGCATTTTCAAATGTAGAAAATGGTGGATTGAACCTGGTTTTATAGCTAGCTAAACCTCTCACTTGTATGACAGTCGCAAATTCCATTATATTGTCACCGATGCGTGAACAAAACAAACAGACATAATAGGTAAAAATGTCAAAAATAGGGGTACAGCAGTCAACATTGTGTTATCATCTTAATCACTATAAAAACAACAAATGTAACGAAGAAGCACAAAAAGGCATACATCAAATTAACATCCTCAGTTTGATTATATTATACGATTATATTTGTCTATGTAAAATGCACCCATCAAGGAAGGAGGGTATGGGTACTGGTGTAAAATTGCGCGTTTGAAATTGGCACAGGTAGACATGAAATAATTTTGTCGTTCAAAGTATGACGGGATGCATAAATACAGTCACGCAAAATAGATATAACAAACACTGACTTAACAGTTAAAGTAATAATAATAAATAAAATAATATTGTGGTTCAAAGTATGAATTGATACATAAGTACAGAGTCACGTAAAATGTATATCACAAAAAAAGTTGGTTAACAGTAAAAGTAATATTAATAAATAAAATAATTTTGTCATTCAAAGTATGACAAGATACATAGGTACCGAGTCACATCATAAAATAATTTTGTCATTCAAAGTATGACAAGATACATAGGTACAGAGTCACATCATAAAATAATTTTGTCGTTCAAAGTATGATGGGATACATAAGCACAGAGTTACGTCAAAAGGATATCTCAAAAAACAGACAACAGTAAAAGTAATATTTATAAAGACAAATAAAAGAATAATATAACACATAATTAAGACGATAAACAACATCAGTACGCAAAATCTAAGAAAGCTAACGGTCTAATTAACGTACAAAATCATGAACGGAAATCAAATATGTTAAATAGCAACAAAAGACAGCCCCCAAATTACAAACTAATGATATGGGACCAGCACATACATAATTTGACAGAAAGCACAGGTGTACAGTACTTTTATTTTACAGTATTTGAATAGCCTTATCTTTAGAAAATTTAGAATCTTTACGGATCATTCTTTAAATGCTTTAAAGGACTTATTATTTTGTATCTGGAAAAAAAAATCTCAAGTCTACGCAAGGTTAAAAGAAAGCGTCTGTAACAGAAAATAGCATTTCTCGTTAAGGATTTATTTAGATTTTCATACATTTTTTGTAGTTCCCAACCCTTGTCCCTCCCCGTTGGAAAATCACATATCATCCTACAAGTACAAATGTACATGTACATGTACCTGACAATGAGAATAACTGATACAGATTTTTGTAATACCAGTTGTAATTCATTACAAAGTATTTATCAAACAAAGAAAGAACATGTTAGAAAGAACGACACGTTAAACAATATGAATACACTAGTTATATCGAATCTCTGATAGATTCTCCGTAGAATTGATTTGAAATCAATTCATTAAATATTATTGCACATTTTTTAAATCGTAAAACGAACTTGACATAAATCATTCATGTTAAATTTAAAATGGTTATAACCAAGAATTGACATAATTCTACAATAGATTGCTGACTAGACGAGCTCAGATTGGCCGGAAATGATTAAGGCTCTTACGGGGAACGTAACATGTATGTCGATTCATTGGATTATGGAAAGTATCTCTTCGAGCTTCTTATCAAAAGGTTGCAATTGAATAAATATGAAACATATCTCAAGTGATGTGTGCTGGAAACCTCATAATGAAAGAATTATGCAAAATCAAAAAGTTTTATTTTAATAAAAATACATTTTTTTCTCCAGTGCCGTTTACTATCCATATCCTCTTGTGTCTTTAAACAGACGATGAAATATAGCATTCACCAATCTTAAAATCAATCAATGTACTAACAAAACATCGGATGACTACAAGTTCTTTTGGGTGGTGACAAGCACTTTTATCAGAAAAAGAATCGCATCTCTATATCCAAAAGTTAGGTTAAGGTACACTTCACAGACACATGTTTTCTGGTGACAAGTTCCTGTGTGGATGATGAATAAATGACCATAAATTCAACCTCACCGTAACAACTATTATATTGTTAATCAGTATACTCTAGTTTGTTGTTATATATTATAAAAAGTCATATGAAACTTCAAATTAAAAAAAAAAATGATGCATACGTTTTTTTTTACAACTATAACATTGTATAAGTATAGTTTTCATTCTAAAACATATGTACTGTCATATACTTTTTTTCGGAAGAAATTTCTTTAACTTGTCCACATTTAGAAGATTACTTTTTTTAATTGCTTGATTCCAGGATGCAATTCGCCTACATATTTTCCGTATGCAAGTAACCTTAGCGTGACCTTTCTTGTAATTGATCGCAATTCGCATCGATATGTCATTTAAATAAACCATATTTTGATTGTACATGTGGAAGTGCATAGTGGTCATTCTTTTGAAATAATTAGTTTCAGTGAACTGGTAAAGGTTACCAGTGGCGGATCCAGAGGGGGGGTTCCCGGGGTGCGCACCCCCCCTTTATTTTTGCCGATCAATGCATTTGTATCGGGACATATGTTTTGCACCCCCCCTTTGCCCTGGGTTAGCACCCCCCCCCCTTTCGAAAATTCCTGCATCCGCCCCTGGTTACGACCCTTAAACGTCTCTTAC
>CM034354.1:5759527-5871729 GCA_019925275.1 Mytilus edulis
TTTTTGTCGGCCAGGCTATTTGAAAAGAATGAGTAAGCACTAAGCAGTATTTCTTTTCTGTTCTCCTTTAGACCTTTTATCGTGAGAATCAACAGGATTTATTTAGTCAGGTAGAAATGCAAGATAATGATATTATTTATTTTTACCATAGATCATTAGAGATTTTTGTGATAAAGTTGGGTCATTCAAGCGGATTAACAAAGTCATAAAAAAACATATGCTTTGTGATGATTTTGTAGAAATTAGTCAAAAAATCGATAAGCACCTGATAATATGTTATCTTTCAAATCTGACAATCATAGGTGACGGGATTTAATTTGAAGTGAGGCACGTGGCTGGCTCGCGACAGGTAAAAAAGGGCGGAGCTTATCATATCCGGCAGGTGAGAGATCGATTTGCAATTTAAATTGAAATGCATCTGATTTTATGAATTTTATGGTCTGTTTGAGACGATTGATTTACACGGTGCGAATTATAAATGAAAGAAATTGTGTTTGACAATTATGAGTCAATATATAAAAGAATATTGTAAATAGATGCATGGAGCGATGGCAAATGTGAACTAAAAAGTTACATCTAAATAATTTTATAGCATGATTAGCACTGTAACGTTAGGTTATACAAGTGTAAATTTCTTACAAAAAAATAACATAATTTTGTTAAAACATATACATTGTAATTTAATTCATATTTTAAAGTAAACAAAGTCCAAAAGTAATGACACCAAAATCACACAAAATATAAAATGCAACCGTGTAATCACTTGAAATAAATTTGATGGAGGAGTGTTGCTATATTTGTTCAGCAAATTATTTTTTTTAACTAAATAAAACAAATTCTTTCACCTTAATTACATTGAATTTATTTCATTTTATTATTATAAGACGGAAAATGAACAACAAAGCAGTCAATCACTCAAAATTGAGAAAAAGTTTTTATTTGACACTCATTGTTATCTACATAACAATTCCTTGGAAACTTTCTCTATAAATATCCTGGTATTCGTACAAAGCTGAATTTTATCTCTTTGTTGCAGCTTATACATTTCAATTTATGAAATTATACTGCTGTCATAGATATGACCCCTGGTTGAAATATAATTTATACGCACAAAGAAAGTGTCGCTGAAAGTTCCCATAAAAAGTACAAGCTTAGCACGCGACGTCGCGTGCCAGACACGCGTCCGAAGTTTGCCAAGATATTATCGTTGTTGGGAATATTTCTAAGGGCACCGACCCATCATTTCCATGAACATGGTTTTGAATTGATGGGTCATCGGTCAATCAAGGCGAGTTTATTGCTTCTGATAGGACAGATTCCATAAAACCTGAGATACGACTTCTTTGACCCCGGAACCATAAATCAAAGATAAGAAGAAAAGGGGACTAATTGGTCCAAATTGCAAAAAAAAATCCATGTTTTATAGAAAGAAAAACAAATTATAATTTCTCTTAAAAATAAGTGTCACTATTTATTTAAGAATCAATTCCGGTGTAATTTAAATTAAAGTTTTACAAGTGAATGGTCATCAATAATTCTTTTTCAAAAGCGAGAAAATTAACCGCCATTTACATGAAGCCTGATCTGCAGATTTCAAAAAGGACCAAAATGACCAAATTCGCTCCCAATCATTGAATTGGGATCGGGTACGCATTAAATATTAATGCTAAATAAAACGAGCTTCCGACTTCAAATGAATTGTATATATACTAATGACCTCGTAAATAAATTAAGTGTGGAATATCTAATGAGATCAATTTCTGTGACAATTTTGGCTATCAGACGACAAAGGGGTATTCGGGGGTCTCTTCTTCAAAGACGCGTCACCTCACCCTAAAAGCCGAATAAAGAAACATCTAATGACCTTAACAAAACAATGAGCCACCTGTCCCCCAAAATAACACATGTCTCTCAAAAACTAAGTGTGCCGCCAAAAACTTAGAATGTTTGAAATAGTTTTAACAGTTTCATGGTTGAAAAACTTTACAAATATTTGAAAAGATGAAACCTTAGGCGGTGTATACGAACACCAGGTGATAATGTTATAAAGAATTAATTCATGTTGGTGACACACTTATAACAAACATACAAAAGGTAACTTTAGGACACTTTGGTTTAACATTTTATATCTGGGTTACAAGGTGGTGATACAAGTACCTTGGCGCTCTTTTAAATGGGATCTTCATGATAAAGTCAACAACCGACTAAAATATTTAGTTTTTAATAGCTACAAAATTATGATTTATCTAAATTTTGAAGGTACTGCAACGTACTCGAGCATTTATATAGAATCCCATTTGAAGTCCGACGTTCCACCACTACTAAAAAATGCTGCAGCTAAGCAGACGACAGAACGAAGATTAAAGTAATTAAACTGCACAATTTAGTCTAATAATTCGTAAGCTTGCTGTCTCCCTAACGTATACCCTACCCTTCATATACTTTATTTCTGACATTTTATTTCCGGTTTAACAATATATGTTTTTATAATACCAAAGTTTATTTTTTCCATATGTGTATAGTTCCTTTCGCTACACCCAACAAGATTCATAACTTTTATAAAAAAAAACTAGTTCAACTCCACAATATGTTTACGTGTCTTTCCCATGGCAAAAACTTGGTTAACATTGTTCATTTTTATATATATATGGTAACTCGACTAATATATTCCCTATATGTTAGAGTGATATGTTCAAAATACTGGTGGTTTGCATAAATGCTAAAGCTACGTCTCCTTTAAACAAAGCAATAACAACTTACAAAAACACACACATATAAACTGATCTCAGGGGCGGACCAAGCTACTAGTATTTTAAAAGAGGTTCCTACCTCATGTCCCCTTTTATGAAACCGCCTAAGGTTTCATCTTTTTCAAAAAACTTGGTTAACAGTTGTATTTTTATAACTTTTTGTTCTTGAATTAGTTATGGCATTGCTGGTAAATCTTATTTTCCTCTATTAAATTTAATTATTTACGAAAATGCAGGCGTTGTAAAGCTATATTCGGTAGTCACTGTATGCTGTTGCTATAGTGTTCGAGATTGTTGAACTATATATATATATATAGATGTATCTTTGGTGGTATTACGTTGTTGGGACTACGTCTATTTATTTGTGATATATATTTCAGCTTCTGATCTTTAAAACTGTTAATAAACTCAAAGTGTTAATGAAAAAAGGAAGACAGTTATTACAATGTGTTAACGGTAAATGGAATACAATCAGTTAAGAGTCTGCCCACTGCAAAAATTACGAGCTAATTTTTATCAAAACGCGAAAAATCAGAATATTCCATTGAAAATAATGTTACCAAATTTTACAAGGTAAATATTTATCCTATAATAAGTAAAGATTTGTGTAAATTCACAATAAACTTCATTGATTTTATAAACCAATATTTGTACCAGAGAGCAGGTGCCGTTATGTAAACATTACATTGTGTTTACTTTTTAATCTCAAACGATTGAATTAATATATTTCAATCACATCTGTAATTTTCAGATTAGGAAACTGACCGATTTTCGTAGAAAAACAAACATTACGACTGGTATGCCCATGCGAACAATGAAGCCACGTACACCTGTATGTTCCTTATGCCGACCCAGCTACTAGTATTTTAAACGAGGTTCCTACCACATGTCTCCTTTTAAAAGCATCGATCGTCAATAAGGGGTTCCAATTTACCCAGGACGCTCCCCTGCATGGATCAACCTGTGAAATACATAAAATGAGCACTTACCCGCCCTGCTTTCACTGTCTGCTGGTTTAACCTGTATAGGACGGTTCATCTGAAAGTATAAAACAAGATACCAGTCAATAACCACAGGGGTAACATTACTATATGGAATTTTTCACGTTCTAACTATCTAGATTAAAATAAGGAGAGTTGAGTTTCTTAAACCAGTCAAACCTGGAGGCCCCTGTTCTTCCACCGAGATTCAAACAGGGAAAGTTGAGTTCTCTTAAACCAATTAAATCTGCGTATCCCCGGTATATTATTGTAAACCTCTCCTCCCATTTTATCATAACTTTGGCTATATATGTTAGTCGTTTGTCATTTATGAAATTTGGTTTTTAAAGGATGAGTATATTTTGAATTTAGTGGCAGATATTTTGCCTCGCAACGGACTACATTATACGAACCCCTCAGAGAGTTGTTTCAGGAGTTCCAGAAATCATTGAATTATTATTAAATTTAACAGAAACGTACAATCTGCCCTCAAAATTACTATTTAGTCACCAAGGATTTGTATAGCGAGAAGGCTTACTGTACAAATCCTTGATATGCAAAAGATATAATCTTTTAAAATGTAGCATTTCATTTTATACAGATGATAAAAGTGTGCACAAAAAGCTAAATTTCAACTGTTTCCAGATTGAAATCTAGCTTTTATGCACCTGCATGATTGTTTATAAGAAATTTTCTGTTACATCTATCAGGATGCCAAAAATTAGAAAAAACTTTAAACTTATAACCTTTATTAGTTTCTTCTGACATTCTCCAATTGAACCTCACGCACTAAATCATGTCCCTACTGTATATATAAACTTTATTTAATTTCGACACGAATTCTTACCATATTAAGTAAACCTTCTATTAAGTCTAATTAATGGACAATAAACTTCCATTCGTATGCAACTTCCGATCATTTACAACCTCGTCTTGGAGAAAATTTTATTTTCTTGATGCAAATATGTTGCAATTAGCACCAAAGAAACCTCTCGTTCTTGAGAAATGCAATTACTGAAACCTTAGTACCATCTTTCAATGTAGCGATTTAAAGAACTAAGCAGACGGAACTCGATTAAGTTTTTTTCAACACAATCAGCTTAAAGTCGACAATAAGGGTCTTTTGGAGGACAATCCTTATATTTCAAAATCATTGGTTGCCATTTTAACCCCCTTATAAGAAAGCTGTCACAATTTGAAAGTCGGCTTGAAAGGTCTTTTGGGAGACCTTCACTTGTGTTCTCAAATTTTAAATCCACATATACAGCTTTAATGATCTTTGCAAGAAAGAAGTCGTTATTTCAAATCTTACGACTTGTATTTGTAAACCATTTAAACTATAAAATTCAGCTTCATACACATAAAACCGTTGAAAATTCTGGCTATATGGGTCTTTTGGGAGAATTTTACTTGTGAATAAAATTGAGAATGGAAATGGGGAATGTGTCAAAGAGACAACAACCCGAACAACTAAAAAACAACAGCAGAGGGTCACCAACAGGTCTTCAATGTAGCGAGAAATTCCCGCACCCGGAGGCGTCCTTCAGCTGGCCCCTAAACAAATATATACTAGTCCAGTGATAATGAACGCCATACTAATTTCCAAATTGTACACAAGAAACTAAAATTAAAATAATACAAGACTAACAAAGGCCAGAGGCTCCTGACTTGGGACTTGTGCATGTTCTCAAATTTTAAATCTATTTTTTGCCATTACTATATTCTCTGAAAGAAAGAAGTATTTTTTTCAAATCTTACGAGTTGTATTTGTAAACAATTTAAACTGAAATATCAGCTCCATACATATAATCCCTTTGAAAATTCTGTAACGTGACAAAAGTCACATGGTCTAGCAATCGCTAGTGAATTATGGAACAGATATATCATGTTGAGGAGGGGTATTTGGGGAAAATACCAGTCGAGAGAATGTTAAATTTCTCAAGCCGTAAGGCGAGGGAAATTCTTTCTCAAGACTGGTATTTTCGCAAATACCCCTCAAGAACATGCTATATCTGGTTACCGTTCAAAAACGCATTGATGATCGTGACGTTACAAGCGTCCAGTCGGACAGAGTATTTTTTGGCAAATACCATGACAGAGAGCCGGGGTAAAAAATCCTTTTTGCATACTAGTATACCCCGGCGGCGTTATTCATTTGATAACAGTAAATTGGTGAAAAATACACTGGCTATCAACCATTCAAAATCCCGGATTCTTACATAAGGTGTAATTAACTATATTACCATACACTTGAAGAAAGTGTACCTATATATAATCATTAGAAATAAAAAGCCTACAGGTACAAGAATTTGAAAGTACTACGAGCCAATTTTGTTATCAATATATAAATCAATGTATAGAATGCACACAAAAAGCACCGAAAGAGCACTTTTCCATGCACCAAAAAAGATCTTAATCCATACAAAATTGTACGGAATCCCATACACAACCAAACTAAGCTTTATCTTGAATTATATCTCGAAATGTATACAAACATATGTTTTAATTTCCCCCCAATAACTTATTTATACAGCCAAGAACTAGTACTAGATATAAAGACGACTGCGCAATAAGAAATGCTCCTCTCGTTCCGACTATTGACAAGTTTTATTACCGATAAAATCACAGAACTTCCCTCTGGAGCCTCGTCAGACATGAATTCCGATGTATTAACATTGATTTGGAATCGGAAAGTGCAGCTGCGACAACTCCGGAGATGTTTTTTTATTACGATATGAGTCACTGAATTGATGCTCCAATTCCATTATAAAATACAAGACTTAATCTTCGGATTGTATTTGATAGTTTGGGAAAAAATCCATTTATGCAATTGTCTCACAAGCGGCTAGAAATATTGAATTAATAACACGCCAAAGGAAAGAAATAATACGACAAAAGGATAGAGGAATAAATCTAATCAAAGGGGTTGTTCTTTCTATAGAAGAAACTGTGTTAAAATGTTCTTAGATAATACAGAAATGTATAGTTAGATTATACAAATCCTTGGGAAAATATCATCGAGATATCCTTTAAATCGTTCCTATTTTATCTTTCTTCATTTCATAATAATTATACAATTATAGGAGATGTTGTTTGGTTGCTAATAAAACAAGTTGTTTAAAATGTGTCTTCCCTTTTTATGATGTTGGCCGTCGCACTATTGTTTCAAGTTGGGTGAAGGTTGGCGCTCCCATTAAACGTTACCCTAGGCTCTGCATTAGTTTACATATGTCCTAAGTCAGTGAAGGTTGACGCGCCCATTAAACGTTACCCTAGGCTCTGCATTAGTTTACATCTGTCCTAAGTCATTGAAGGTTGACGCGCCCATTAAACGTCACCCTAGGCTCTGCATTAGTTTACATATGTCATAAGTCAGTGAAGGTTGACGCGCCCATTAAACGTCACCCTAGGCTCTGCATTAGTTTACATCTGTCCTAAGTCAGTGAAGGTTGACGCGCCCATTAAACGTTACCCTAGGCTCTGCATTAGTTTACATCTGTCCTAAGTCAGTGAAGGTTGACGCGCCCATTAAACGTTACCCTAGGCTCTGCATTAGTTTACATCTGTCCTAAGTCAGTGAAGGTTGACGCGCCCATTAAACGTTACCCTAGGCTCTGCATTAGTTTGCATCTGTCCTAAGTCATTGAAGGTTGACGCGCCCATTAAACGTCACCCTAGGCTCTGCATTAGTTTGCATCTGTCCTAAGTCAGTGAAGGTTGACGCGCCCATTAAACGTCACCCTAGGCTCTGCATTAGTTTGCATCTGTCCTAAGTCGGTGAAGGTTGACGCGCCCATTAAACGTCACCCTAGGCTCTGCATTAGTTTGCATCTGTCCTAAGTCAGTGAAGGTTGACGCGCCCATTAAACGTTACCCTAGGCTCTGCATTAGTTTGCATCTGTCCTAAGTCAGGAACCTTAGGTTCTGAGTGGTTGTCGTTTGTTGATGTTGGTGCGATCTTCAACAATTAGCAAAACTCAAACCGTATAGTAAGCTAACACATGCAGACTTTTAAGAAGGAGAAAACAAACGGCCTGATTTATGACAAACTAATTACCGAAAAATTTATGGGGTTAAACATGTTTATATACGTGCACATTATTGTTTTACTTATTATATTTTGTATTCTGTCATGTTGTTTGTGTACAAATAATGTAAATAGAGGACTAGTATACATATTTGTTTAGGGGCCAGCTGAAGAACGCCTCCGGGTGCGGGAGTTTCTCGCTGCATTGAAGACCCATTGGTGGCCTTCGGCTGTTGTCTGCTCTATGGTCGGGTTGCTGTCTCGTTGACACATTCTCCATTTCCATTCTCAATCTTATAATCTATAAGAATGGGATAACTTTTGTTCAATTTCGTGTCTGTGGTATTCGCATCTAGGTCTATTAAGAACCTTGCACTGATTCTGGTAAATTATTAAGTGCTTTCCTCAGATGACAACGGTACGTCCAAACAATATAAAACATATCACAAAGCAGACACGTACGTAAACTAAAACGGACCAATATAAACCGATCAATTCACACGCTTCTTTTAGAAAAAAACACCGTGGGAAAAAGGGAGATTAATAAGTATTTGTTCAAAGGAACGTGTCTTTACTGCAATAACGTTAATGGAATCGATAATAGGTCATTTACAGATCAGAACTGCAAAAAATAAGAGTCAACAAAAACTAAAACTGAAAATGTAAGTGAGAAGCAATCCAATCGAAGAGTGCATTTAAAATAAATTCCCTGTTGCTCATGCATGTTATTGGTTATCTCTCAAATATTTCTTTTGTCTTCTTTTTTTCTAATTCCACCTGAGTTTATATAAATCTGAAGATGATGACAAGTTCATTCTTATTGTCCTCACGTGTAAGCCGTAACCAAGGATATTATTCCTTTGAAATAATATCCGACTCAATTCTCTAGACGAAATGATCTTTTCCTTTATAAGAATTCTTTTACAAAATAAGATATTCATTGATTTTTGATGATAGACAAAAGATTTCTACTTCATGTTTTAATCCGATCGGATTTGATTTGCAGAATATGAGTCATGGCGCTTAATTTTTCTCATCCGCTTTTTTCCGGAGTATTATAAATATAAATCGTGTGTCGGAATGACAATGTAACGATTTTCAATTACAGAAATAATCATTCCGCGACAAAACCGAAGACAAGTCGATCGTTTGGCAGACATTAATGAACAACACGTCAAGTTTTAAAAAGCATTTGTTATTTTTTATTGAAAAAATGTGGTTGGTATGGCAACAGTTTTCCAAGGATACAGCAGAAGGAATATTTTCACACAATATCATTTCGCAGACGTAATTGCTATTGTTGAAAATAAAACATGTCGCATACCGTTAAACAAATAGAGAATAAGGGAGAGAGAGTTGAATCAGAATTTTTTATGCTAGTGATAGTAAAGGTTCTGTACTACCATACCAAACAACCAAGTACATTTGCGAATTGTAATACTAGTAAAGTACAGGAGCCTGTAATTCAATGGTTGTTTGTTTATGTGTTACATATTTGTTTTTTGTTCATTTTTTTTATATAAATAAGGCCGTTAGTTTTCTCGTTTGAATTATTTTACATTGAAATATCGGGGCCTTTTATAGCTGACTATGCGGTATGGGCTTTGCTCATTGTTGAAGGCCGTACGGTGACCTATAGCTGTTAATGTCTGTGTCATTTTGGTCTCTTGTGGACAGTTGTCTCATTGGCAATAATACCACATCTTCTTTTTTATATTATATACCGTGCCGTATACAATTTATACAAACAAAACGTGACGACGAGTACATACTATCGGGTTAGAGCAATACTCAGCTGTTGTTCGGTGAAAATGGTCCTTTCGCAAGTTAAAATAAAGCATTATAGCAATATTCATCAGCTCTTTAATATGTCTTATTCTCTTATGACATACTATAAGCGACACAACCATTTGTAACAGGAATCGTTCATTTTCACACGGACAAGCAGCCATGGCATTGTCAATATATCCAAACAGACTTAGCAAAGACTACATTCCAAGGAGAGAGGACAGCCCTCTCCAACTGCATAAAATGTAATAAGACAACCGTTTTAGAATGCGTATAACATAAGACAAATCTCGGGCTTTTGATGGAAACCAATAAAAAAAATCATAAAGTAAAAGGAACGATACAGTCGTATGCATGCATTTTGAATCAAACATCGAAAAGAGTGTTGAGCCCTTGCGAGCGTCTAAAATTTCCCAGTCTTGGGACCTTATAGCTAGGCCTTCTGTTCCCAAACAACCGTTAAGTGTTTGCTAGAACACACCCGCGAAATCGCGGGCATATACAGCTTGTTGTCTTGTAGGATGAATTTTTGAAAAAAGCTATTATGACTGGAGAATTTCATATAAGGTATCTAAAGCCCTCTCCCTTTTTTCCAAAGTCCGTTATTTGTTTCATTTCTGTTTAATTCAATTATGTTCGTGTTTCTAGCCTTATACCACAATTATTATTTTTAGTAGACAGAATACAGAGAGTCTCTATATATTATAGTAGTATAATCGAAGTTTACATGTGGATAAACGCGAAAAATAATTGTCTCTAAGGAGGTATAATAGTTGTGGTTCTTACGATCTAAAAACCATGATATGGAGAACGCTCTGATTTGCTTAAATATATTTTATATTTTTGTAACCTATCATACGATTGGTTGTTCTTGTGCATGTTTAAAACCGGAAGTCTTATCTATGACTTAAAGTCAGTCTGATGACGGAAATAATATCCGGACACCTATTTTCTCGTTTTTTCTCCCAAAATAACTCAATTTGAATAATCATAAGAATTTATGACAAATGCGCACAGAGGCATGATGATTAATTTATTGTGGAAGGAAGGGAAGCGATACACAAAATGAGGTCTTCTCGTTTATTAGTATAGATGGTCAATTCGGTTAAAATCACACCAAATTTAAGGGCAAACCGGTGTCTTTAAGTCATCAGAGGTTGAGCGAGACGTGAATATCTCGGCTCATAGCAACCATTCGATATTTTAAAACTTCTAACTCAGTTTTTAAATGGCGAGAAAATACATTTCCTGGAAGAATGTCGATTTCCAGTGCTGGCATATATTCTATAGTAACCACCTGTCTGATTATCTTAATAATAAATAGACCTGTAATGATCTTTGTGTAACAAAATAAACAGAAAACGATTTGTATATAAATTATTGATGGGGAAAATATAATACAACCGGTTCTGACACGGATAGTTCTTTACGTGGACATGTTAGTACGTCAGTGATGGCTGATAACATGCTTTAATAATTCATGTTTCCAATCGAATGAATTGGATACGATACGATATAAAAAAAAAAAGGGAAAGTAAGAGATTCTTTCAAAATAAGAGAAACCTAAACTTGGCAATTGCGTAAAAATACAATTGGTTCAGGATTGCTAAAAATACTCTGTACTCTACACGCTAAACTAAGTTAGGAGGTGCATATATACCAAGAAGTAATGTCATATATACCTCAAATAACACCAAGACTCCAAAAGTCTCTATAGGAGAGCGAAATGATGCGAAAACATGTCCTAAATATATCTTATAATCTAGTTTTTAGGCGACAAGTCGAAAACAATTTTTTCTTTCAATTTTAGCATTACATAATAGTGGCAGCTGAGGGTGAAACAAACAACTTTTTTTTCTCAGAGTAAAAAAAAATAATTTTTTGCTCCAAAAACTGGAAACAAACTGGTTTTTTTTCCAAAAAAATCCATAGCTGTGTTTTAGGCAATAGTTTGACCTATAATGGTTTAATTTTACAAATTGTGACTTGAATGGAGAGTTGTCTCATTGGCACTTATGCGACATCTTCTTGCATATCTATTTATTTTGAAAATGCTCCAAACAATACAAGATGGTGATATTTCAAAGCCCTCCATGACGTGTTTGATTAAACTATTTCTATAAGCACAAGGTGTACTCATCCATAGATTAACAAACAACTGGACTTTTTTTTTAAAACTTGTAATTTATTTGAAAGAGCAAAAATGTTGAAAAATGTGCACTATACCAATACCAAAAATACAATGCTTACATTTATCACCAAGATTAATCTGGAATATAATCCAGAATGACACAGCAACTCGGCCGATTCCGTACCTCATCTAAGGAGAGAAGCGGAGTTACCCGAGGATTGCCGATTGATCCAGAATGACACAGCAACTTTGATTTTTTTCAATGTAATCTCATAATGGTTATACCATTAACAAACACAAGTATTGAATTCTCTCTTTGTTAATACATCAGTTGTTGACCCAGGGTACTTGACTTCTGGTTTGTTATTGAACCATTATTGATTGCAGACTAAGGTGTACATAATAGTATGATAAATATAACAGCATGAAATAAGACCGTCCACATTTGATTTTTTTATATAAACTTTATAATGATTTTCATCGACGTCTTCTTGTTGCTTCGGTGGTTTACATCTTATATAAACAAAACTCAAGTCAAATATTATTGACATACGACTCTAGTATCCTATTGTGTCATAAGTAACAAAACTAGAACCTACGTGTACTACATTGTTTTGCTGAGTGTTAGTTTAGTTTAGTTTAAACATATTTATTTATAGTGGATTGGGAAACAAGTTTTGCACTTATATTAATCCCTTTCCACTTTACGGGTGCGAGTACTGCCTTGTAGCGGCATTAGCCTGCTCTTTTTCGAAATCTACAAGGGTGTTTTTAACGTGCAAGAGATATGACTCTCTTTTAACACGGGTCAGCCATTTATCGTCCCCGTCCGACGGACTATCAGTCCCTGAAATTTTCATCCCAGACGGGAATCGAACCAGGAACCTTTGTGTTAGTAGTCCGATGCATTAACCACTACACCACGGCTCTCATTATACAAAGTGAGTATTACATTGGTTATCTTCAAACTAACGCACACAATAAGAGACAGAAGTTATAAGGATCAATAAAAATCGTGTTCAAGAAAAAAGACAAAACCATGACCTAAAAGATAAACTGTAGTATAGAAAACTCATACTGTGCAAAATGAACCATCATGGTGGTGATATTATGTTATCCGAAGGATAAGCAGACCCTGGTACCGTACGCGTGATCCGACCGTTAAGTATAGACCGCAGTTTCACTGTTGGCATAATTCGTGTCGACTTTGACAATTTTACTCTAACAAGACGCACTCGATGGCACACAGAATTAGACACAAGTAGACTAGTACTGAAGAGACAAATACACGGAAAAGAATGACGTGATACACGGATACACAGAGTGTACTCACGTTAAAATTACAAAAGTGAGTGACATGATGCAGTGCGAAGGAGAGATTAGTGTCCTTAATCAATGTATATGTTTACATGCAAAATAAAAAGATATATAGTGCACTCAAAACACACATTTTGCTCATTGTTGAAGGCCGTACGGTGACCTTTAGTTGTTAATGTCTGTGTCATTTTGGTCTTTTGTGGATAGTTGTCTCATTGGCTATCATACCACATCTTCTTTTTTTATATGTATGGTTGAAAGAGCAATGCTCTATTACAATGGAGCTGGAATCGTTACTTATTATTCCTAAAGTTCGGCAAACTGACTAGGATCCTAGATCTACTGAATAAAGGCATGATTTTAATTTGAAACATCACTATATACGATGATTCACCAGTAGACCAAAGAAATGACGTCAAAGAATGCAAACGTCGAGATTGAATATATTTCGATTGATTTTGTCTGTAAACTGCCAATATAAAAACCAGCAGCAAATCCAATAGGGATTTATGGGTCACTTGAACTCTTTAATAGATGTCAATAACGTTAACCCATCAAAGCTTTCTGAACGACTGGGTCTATATCAATGCAGAACTAACGTGGTATTTCATGGAAAAACAAGTTATGTTACGTAATGTAGGAATACAAGGAAATTGATTATTGATAAAGCGTAAAAATAGAATAAAAATCCATTTTACGATTAAATCATTTGACCATTGCAATCAATAGATAATCATACAGAAGCAGGTGAGTTAATGATACTGACGATTTTCGTGATTACTCGCTGTTGCACCATGCCGACATAAAACTAGAGGCTCCAAGTAACTTGAAGCCATCATCTGGCCATACCGTTATCCTCTCCTAATCATTCAACATTACATTAATCACAAAACATAAATTATAAATCGCTATTTGCTTGTTTACCAAATTCCTTGTTACAGTTTCTTATTATTTCTTATTATTCATTATTATTTGCATTATAATATCCCAAAACACTAAAAGTTTAAACAACTTATCACAACTACAGCAAGGAATAGACGGACCTCAGTGGCTCTAAATGTGACTCGAATCATTAACTAAAGTATAAACGTCGAAATAAGAGTGTCATTCGAAGGAAACTATAGACGAATGACAATTAGTGATGGTAAGCCCATCTATCCCGTAAGGCCATTACAATTGATGCCTATTTAGTATCTCAATGTTTTTGAGAAATCATTTAAACATTCTAATATATGTAACTGTCTGTATCTTTCCAGGTCTTGCTCATTAAATTTTGAAAGGATCATGTAGTCATCTCTTAGATAGTCTTTTTAATTTATGTGTCATTTGGTCTCTTGTGAAGAGTTGTCACATTGACATTTATATCACATCTTATTTTTATATTGGCTTCTTAAGCTTTTGAATCACCCACCAAATAGCCAGTGCTTAGATACTGATCTCTAACATTTTGGGCTAAACATTCCCCGTTTATAGACGAAACGCGCGTCTGGCGTATATATAAAATTTAGTCCTGGTATCTATGCGGAGTTTATTTACAACCACTGGGTCGATACCACTGCTGTCGGAGATTTATTTCCCCCGAGGGTATCACAAGCCCAGTAGTCAGCACTTTTTGTGCTGACATGAATTATCATTGATATTGTTATATATATAAATTAACTGTTAACAAATTTAATTTTTTTTTAAATACTAAGGCTTTTCTACCTCAGGCATAGATTACCTTAGCTGTATTTAGAAACACTTTTAGGAATTTTGGATCTCAATGCTCTTCAACTTCGTACTTTATTTGGCTTTTTTCAACTTTTTGGATTCGAGCGTCACTGATGAGTCTTTTGTAGACGAAACGCGCGTCTGACGTATGTATAAAATTTAGTCCTAGTATCTATGATGAGTTTATTTATAAGATATGCACTTCATGTACTGAAACTATAAGGGAGCTACCATTTGATTTTTATGGGGGGGGGGGGGGGGGGGGGGGGGGGTAGGATGAAATTTGAAAAAAATAGGCAGGACAGGAGTTTTGAGTAAAAAAAAAAGGCAGGATGAGACACTTTGCAAAAAAAAAGGCAGGATGACAATTTAGGTAAAAAAAAGTCAGGATAAACTAATAAAAAAAAAGGCAGGACCGAATAGAGTGAAAAATAAAAAGGCAGGACAGAGATTACAACTAAAAAAAATGCAGGACAAAATTTTTCATCCTAGCCTCCCCCCCCCCCCCCCCCCCCCATAAAAATCAAATGGTAGCTCCCTAATGCTAGGACTCGGAGATATATCTAAACACAAGTTTATGAAGCATACCCGTTGTTGGCCTTCGGTTGTTATCTTCTCTTTGGTCGGGTTGTTGTCTCCTTGGCACAGTCCCCATTTCCATTCTTAATTTTATGTGTAAGGTAAAACTATGTTGTGTATTGTGTTATATTGTTTGTCTTTTTTTTCTTTTTTAGCCATGGCGTTTTCAGTTTATTGTTTATCTATTAGTTTGAATGACCCTCTGGTATCTCACTTTGACATGTTTACATATCCCCTTCGTTTTCGACAATCAAGTTAGGTAACGTTATAATATCTAAATGTCATGCCGTTTTAAAAGTAGGAACAATATTTTAAAAATCAATTAGACTGCATGTACCATAATTACAGATCTATAACTATAACTGTAAAAGTTTTCTTATTTTCAAAATAATAAATACCCATTATCTAATTTGTCAAGTTTACAAGTTTGTTAGCTTAAAATCCAATGTAACACTATGGATTTTTCGATTAAACCAAAAGAATATCGAAAGGTCTTTTCCTGATGTTCATTAAAACGTCTTTCATGGTTAAAGACTTCAACGATCTAATAATTCCATATCATCTTCAAAAGAGAAAAGATTCTTTTGATGGAAGGATTTTAAAATTTTCAATATCGTCAATAATTTCTTTTAATCTTTATGAAATTTTAATATGAAAAAGACGGATCGAAGTTTTAATGGTTTTTTTTAGCTTGTGATCTTGTAACTTTAAGCAGATTAGAAACCAGTCTTTGTATATGATATATTGTCAGAAAAACAAAAAGAACAGAGGCTTCAAACATATTATTCATTATAAATCAGACGATGTATACAATGGCAACATACATGTACGTCATATTTGCCTCATTCAAATTTTCAAAGTATTACTGCTTTTTTAGATTAAAATGTTTTAGAAACTAATTAAAATGATTCTTTATAAATATTTACACAATATAAAAGAAGCTGATCATAATACGAGACTGTTTTGTCGATACTGGTATATACGTGACCTTGATGGAAAACGATACACTGTAACTAAACGACACAAAACATCTCTCAAGGTCATCAACCACAAATTCCAAAATACAAAAACATCGTTGGGAGAACTTGTATTGTTTACCCTAATGCCAAGCCAGGTAGAAAAAGGTTGACTGGAAGTTGATGTTGATTGGGAACTGCCTGTCTGGGTTTTAATATGTACAACGCGGACTATAAATAAAAATTGTGCAAGTGTTCACTATACAAAGTGCTGAAAATAAAAAAAAATATGCTCGAAATCTTCTCTCTTCTTTTTCACACGTCTGTCATTCAAGCCTCACTTTCACTCTCAAACAATACCAGTAAAAGCTTGTACAAATGTGTATCTAATTGACCAAATATTCCACCAACTTATCCAAAGAAATAGATCAGAAACTTCAAAATCTGACACTAATTTTCTAAAGATAGGAAAGGAAGAAGCTATATCCAAAAAAGAACAATGTGAATTACTAGCAAAATACTTTGAAGATTTGGCGCAACCAAAAGACAACGTTAATTTCAACAACGAAAAACTTCTGAACTGTAAGAAAAGATGTAAAATCATAAAAGAAATCGCAAAGGCTTTAACCGACACAGAAGCTACCATAACTAAGGAAGACGTCCACAAATTCCAAAATCTCCAAACGATGTTCATGCAACTTGTATTGTTTAACCCTAAACTGTAGGGAATCACATTGAGAATATTTGTCCTGTATTAAAATAAAAGCACTATGGTATGACTATGGTAAATCATGTTCTTTACGACAGCCGGCAAATGTGGTTTTGGTTTTGATCATTGTTGAAGGCCGTACGGTGATATTTACATGTATTTGTTAATTTCTGTGTCATAGTCGATAGTTGTCTCATTGTCAATCATATCACATCTTATTTTACTATTTACACCACTGGGTCGATGCCACTGCTGATGGACGTTTCGTCCCCGAGGGTACCACCAGCCCAGTAGTCAACACTTCGGTGTTGACATGAATATCAATAATATGGTCATTTTTATAAATTTCCAGTTTACAAAACTTTGATTTTTTCGAAAAAAAACTAAGGCTTGTCTTATCCCAGGCATAGATTACCTTAGTCGTATTTGGCACAACTTTTTGGAATTTTCAATTCTCTTCAACTTTGTATTTGTTTGGCTTTATAAATATTTTGATATGAGCGTCACTGATGAGTCTTATGTAGACGAAACGCGCGTCTGGCGTACTAAATTATAATCCTGGTACCTTTGATAACTATTGATAACATTATGTACCTTGTTTATCAACCGTTGTTGTAAAGTAGACAGAATATATGTTGGACTAACAAAACCTTCATTTATATATCATATCTGAGTAAGTCGAGTAGTATGGGAGTATGGGGCGATGGACGCTTTTACACACAGTGCATGTCACTATTGCAGTAAGATCTGATTACACCCCCCCCCCCACCCCCACCCCCCAGAGCACACAAGAACAGTTCCGTTATGTTGGTTTCACGTTGCTAAGCATTTTGTCCTTATTCTTAATTTTTTTAAATGGTGTTTAATAGTTATCTCGACTAATAAATTTTAAATTCCTCCTGGTCAACTTCAGCCCCTTTTTTGACATACAATAATTTCATTTTTCTCTCTAATATGCATTAACGTATGAACTTTCCATTACTTGAAGCACTAATAATGGTGTTCTAATATTATATTCATTTAGAAATACAATGGTCGAAATGGTTTAAGAAAGTTTTATGAGAACTGTCTTGACTTTCAATTTGTCTAACGGGATCTGTCAGCGATCATATTGACAACTATTTATTATGAACCTTAATGGCTTTAACAACGAACAGGGCATATATTGTTCTGTTTGCTCTTGGAAATCAACCAAAATGAGAAATAAATAAAGAGAAAGTCAATCTGTTCATACAAGGAACAAGCAGAAACAAAATCAAAACTCGTCATTAGGGAGCAACCATTTGATTTGGGGGGGGGGGGGGGGGGGCAGGACAGGAGTTTTGAGTAAAAAAAAAAGGCAGGATGAGACACTTGTAAAAAAAAAAGTCAGGATGACAATTTATGTAAAAAAAGTCAGGATAAACTAAAAATAGAGTGAAAAATAAAAAGGCAGGACAGAGATTACAACTAAAAAAAATGCAGGACAAAATTTTTCATCCTAGCCCCCCCCCCCCCCCCCATAACAATCAAATGGTAGCTCCCTTACAAAGTAGCAAAAATATAATCGACATGTGAGTTTGTTTTCAAAGGTCATCTTTTTGGTGAATTTTCATTTTCAATACTTTGTTTAATTGATTTTACTACTGCGTCTGACATTAGAATAATACCGTAAATATGGAACTGTGGTATGATTGTCAAAGAGACAATTTTCAAGCAATGTGCAAATGACGTCGAAATAAGCAATTATAAGCAACCGTTTGACCTTTAGGTAGCACTCCACAAAAATAAAATCAAAAATGAGCAACAAAATGTTTTATCATCTCCCATTCCTGGATTTCTAATACATTAACCTAACTGTTTGTGTTGTAAATGGACATATGTATGTAATCTGTATCTTCCATAGATTTGATTTTCAAAAGTTAAAAGGGTGAAACATATTTCCTTTTATGTGTATCCATGGCAACATTCTGCATTTATTAGTCATAAAATATTTGCAAAAAAGGGGGGGGTGAACACAGGGGGGGGGGGGGGGGGGGGGGCGGCAACTTCGATATTTTGTTGGTAGGGGTTTGCCATTTTTGCCTCAAAAAACGTACCCCCATTTTAATATAACATTCACTGAAATTCAGTACCTTTAGTTATATAAATATTTAAGAAAGAATGACCTATACTTATATACAATATTTGAAATATGACCCATGCTTAGGTAAGCACTAACTCATCATCACTCATAATTCATAAATATACCAGCTACCCTTAAGTTTTTATATATGAATTGACATACTCAATAACATATTTATATATGGTATATATGTAGATCATACCCCAAATCAATATACAGTTATCAAACGTAAATGCATTTTAATATAGGATGTCATAAAAAGGAGGGTCATTTTTATATAAAATCTCGCAAAATTATGACCCATATTTTTAGCACATCCCCGTATACCCAATTATAGGAAGTTACCCCCCCCCCCCCCCCCCGTGGTTGAACATGTCATATATCCCCCAAAAATTTGTATCAAACTAGAATTGCAATGCCTTTGAGTGATACCTTTTTAGAAACTGTTGACATTAATCTTCCTAAAGATCAAATAAAAAATAGATGTCTTTCGCCTCATTTTTTCGTAAAATCTAATCACAAAGTTCGTGCGATAAAAAGTTGGAAAAAAACATTACAATAATTGTCGGACCAATGTATGGTATGGACATACACATACGGACTGTCATACAGAAAACAGCCTATATTACATACATTACATAATCTTATTATTCATATCAACCCAAAACGAAGGCTATTTTAATACTGAGCTATCCAAAAATGAATTTGATTACTCACTAGATCTCATATTTGAACAATCCACCGGGTCCAAAATGCGAAACTACACACCTTACTGTGGAGTGCTACCTTAACATTGAGGAAAACCAATACAGTAGAAGGCCGCGACATGACAAACTGTTAAGCTTTATGTCAAAACAAGACCGAAAAAAAATTAATAACCACAGTCACCTGATAAACTGTGCATGCGAGAAATGAAACCTTTTTTCTAATATAAAAATGAAGATGTGGTATGATTGCAACTTTACACAAGAGACCAAATGACACAGAAAATATGTTTCATAGTTTCTAAATTTATTACGCGAAACTCAATATGTAAAATCAGTATTTTTTTAAAAATCATTCAATTTTTTTCATGATATAACTTTTGTGGTGAAACAGATCTTAAGCTTTACCATGTTAATCAATACTGTTCTATCTACGAATATATGATATTTATAAGACAGAGAGATCAGGATAAATCACGACCATTAATAATAAATATTATCATATTAGAGACTGCCTTAATATTTATTGATTATCTTGGACAACAAACGTAATAATATCAGCTATTATTCATTATATATACGGTCGCGTACCGATGTTCAAATCTAAATAATATATTAGACGGCCACTGTTTAACTTCAAATAGGGTAGGGTGGTATGTTTCTTTTTGTTTGAGTCGGGGAAAAAAATCGCTCTCTTTTTTGTTGTTGACGCTATCTATTTTTTTTTAATCTAAACAATGTATTGGGGAAATCGGGATTCAAAATATCTTCGTTGTCATCTGCTTGACCACAGATTTTTTTTTCATCTGCTTGACCACAGTATTTTTTTAAATCAAAATTCTTAAAAACTGGTCTGGTACAAACACACACTTTTGTGGACCCAGTGTTTAACAGGTAAACATTTAACAACTCCTTTTTGGGATAGCACTCATATGTCTTTTCTAATCGTCACTCCGCTGATACACTTAGAAAATTTCTACGCTGAAGTTAAATATTGACCATTGTAAATTAAATTAATAGACTTCATGATTATCTGATCTAAGGAGACAGAGCATGCTGGATCCGGCTTTTTCTTTTGTTGACTTGAGGAATGATTTAAAAAAAAAACATTTGTTTGTTATAACTGAGTAATTGTAACTTACAAATTTTAATAATCCACCAATAAAAAGTTATTTCCCACCATGCAATGGTTCTAGAAAAGCCAATCAAACCTCATAAGTTGGAGAAAAAACTGACAACGACTTGACAACAAACGAAAACTGACGGAAAGACGAACAAATCCACCAATTCTTCTAGTACTTAAAAAAAACTTTATGTGAAGTGCTCTGGACCTGAGTTAGTTACGCTTGCTGGTGAAAGATGTAAGACTACAAGAAAGGGTAGAATAAGAAAAACTGACCGTCTAATGTTATATTTTTACGAGAAACATTATAATCATGTTTGGAAGTATTCGGTTGTCGGATGTGTCTGTAGAATAAATTTGGTGATTTTTTTTCAATATAAAAAAGATATGGTATGATTCCCAATGAGACAACCTTCCACGAGAGACCAAAATGACACAGAAATATTCAACTATAGGTCACCGTACGGCCTTCAACAATGAACAAGCCAATACTGCATAGTCAGCTATAAAAGGTCCCGAAATGCATGGTATAATAAAGACAAATATCTTTTTATAAAAAAGTAAAGTTGTGATGTAGAGCATTTGAATTTGCAGCATGCACGAGGTACACAAATGTAGTTAACACACACAATAGATGTGTTGTCTCCAGATTAAAGTACAGTCAGAACAAAGAGAATTTGTATATATATGTTACGTATTGATACCCATTATCGCAAATGACGGGAAAATAATTTAATGACAGGTGTCCGGCACACTTTTCAATCGGGAAAGGTTATATACCCATCCCTTAATAATCAAAACTAAATGACGTTTCTAAAGGGTGATAATTTGTCATGTTGTCACTGTTATAAAAGTGTGATAATCATATATATCAACCCTGTTATATAAATATATGTAGTCACCATGATTAACCATATTACATAAAGATATAATGGCAACCTGTATTTTAAAACCATATTGGTTGGCTGGAATATAGCAATCTATATAGATATAAAACCACTAATTCGTAGCACCATTGCTCCTAGATTAAATTCTGCAATTTCAAGCATAATGGATACTTTGTCTTAAGTTCAAATGAAGTGGCAATCATTTCATGTCAAAACTATACCTTATCTTGACTTTTGCTGAAAAAGTCAACATACCTTTAATTGCATATGTGAGCGTACTGGTTCCCGGATGTTGGATAATACAAAATCGGGTGCTTCTGATCTGAACAACAAGGCAAATGTGCCCTTCTATTATTAGTATATATACTTCTTTATTGATTAAAAGAAACTTTCAATAAGGCCTCTTCAGTGATCCCAAGTCCCCAAACTTTCATTTGAAACAAAAAAAATACATTTCAACTATTGACATTTAGCCATGGCGTTGTCAGTTTATTTTCGATTTATGAGTTTGACTGTACCTTTGGTATCTTTCGTTCCTATTTGACAAAGATACAGCTATGTGTAGGAACAATTTTTGTTTAAATGTGTAATACTTTCTTGTATTGTTATTTCCGACCGGGCCTGAATTAGTGGTTCTATATACCTATACACAATATATCAAGGTTGAATGGGATACAGAAACATAAGACAACTTGGATAAACTGCATTGGTTGATTGTGAAGCACATATATAAGGCTCACCATTGTAATTATAAAGGCATTTGTGTGGCTGCTTGAGATGTATGAATACGCAGCCCCGTCCGGCGGAATAAGGTTGTCAACACTGATATCTTTTTAAAGGATTTGTACTTAAGGTGGTACCCAACACTTTCACTAAACTTAATTTGGCTCGTTTAATTTTCATAAAATTTTGACAATGTATTTACTTTGACCCTTCAACAAAAACATAAAAAAAAAATTAAAAAATTTTGAACCAACCGTTTTGTCAGAAAAAATTACACTGGTTATATAGCAGTTTGACAAACACTAATTTTGATCATTGAGAATCTTAATATTCCCTTTACAAAACAACGTTATTAAAACGTTTAGCTGACTTTACAGAGTTATCTCCCTGTAGTGTTAGGTACCACCTTAATAATTGGCAAACTTCCAATGTTTCATATAAATGAACAAATATGGTCCTACATTTTACTTAAGTTGGCATTTCAAAATTCGTGTTTTCACAGACTAATATGATTTTCTTAACTTAATCTGGGAAATATTTATTTATTTGATATGGTCTTTGCACTATCTGAGTGCTTAAAGGACGACACTCTGCGTCTTGTGCCTATGTTTTGTGGTGTTTTTTTTTGTTGCAGGGCTAAGTAAGTGGCAAGCTGGTGAATAAATCCTATTTCAACTGATTTTTATTCAGTTCGTTTTTATGTAGTGTTGAAATAACAGACTTTGTGCTGCAAAACAGATATGTGTTCTGTAAATAAATATTTGTGGTCGAAACTATAAGCCAGACATGACCACCATTTTACTGCAGTATCCTTCAAAATACTTTTTTTAAGTTACTCTATATATGAACACATATAATATATGTAAGAGTAGATTAAAGTTTCCTCTGGTCAGTTAGAGGCGACTATTTACCATTCTTCAAATGATCAACCCTTTAGATAAAGGTTAAGAATTGAGCATGATTTTGTCAGTCATATTCGGTAGTGAAAGGGAGGCCAAAGATGTCAAAACTCATAAGTCGAAAATAAATAACAACGCCATTGCAAATAGAAAAAATACCAACAGAGAAACAACAGTATCAGTGGCGGCCCACTGACTGACCTAAGAGGGGGCCCGCTCCAGTCACGCGTCAGTGATTTCCTATATAAGTAACCATTTTTTCCCCAAAAGGGGGGGGGGGGGCCTGCCCCTCCGATAAATCCGCCGTTGAGTATACAAAACACATAGTAGTAATAGAAAACTAAAGACTGAGCAACAGTAGTCAATGACTAAATCACCTTTCTAATATGGAAAACAGAGAACACCGGCTTCCCGACGTTTTTAAGGGAAGTTCCTGGAAAAGTCGGCTTTACGTCATTCGCTAGGATATAGAATACTAAGGCTTTTCTACCTCAGACATAGATCACCTTAGCTGTATTTGGCAAAACTTTTAGGAATTTTGGTTCTCAATGCTCTTCAACTTCGTACTTTATTTGGCCTTTTTTTTTACTTTTTTGGATTCGAGCGTCACTGATGAGTCTTTTTCTGGCGTATATACTAAATTTAGTCCTGGTATCTATGATAAGTTTATTTACTATTCTGTAAATAACACAAAACTCTAAAAGATGACGGAAAATGTCAATTCTAGAAAAATATATTTTTGAATAATTATGTGTTATTTGTGACATATTCACCAAAAAGTGATAATTTAGTATATTTTTTTTAGATAACTTGCTCTTACGATCAATACAAAAACTAGATTTATACACGTTCAAAAAAAGAAAATATGGTGAGAAGTAAGCCATGGAGACTGTGACACAACGACAGAAATAACCAAAAGACGTATAGAAAGTTATCTTGATGTCTTCAAAATTAAGCCAGTTTTCCGACAATGTGTCGTACATTTTTCACATTTGGACAATTCCAAAGAAATTTATTGATATTCAGTTAAGGTGATACCCAACACTTTAACTAAAATTAATTTGGCTCGTTTAATTTTCTTAAAATTTTGACAAAGTATTAACTTTAACCCTTTTACAAAAATATAAAAATTTCAAAAAATTTGAACAAACCGTTTTGTCAGAAAAATTACACTGGTTATATAGCAGTTTGACAAGCACTCATTTTGATCATTGAGAAGCTTAATATCCCTTTAACAACACAACGTTATTAAAACGTTTAGCTGATTTTACAGAGTTATCTCCCTGTAATGTTAGGTACCACCTTAAATACTGAGAGAAAAACTTCGTTTGACGTTGATTGTAAAAGGGAATATTGGTAGCTTATGAAACTTTGAATTTACTATGCGTACGTTATTTCATTAAATGCTGTTTTTTCAATTTAATTAAGAAAATGAAGATTAGTATAAGAAAAAAAGAGACTAACATGGTCTCAAACTCAGAAGTCGGAAATATTAAAAGTGAAAAAAGACAAACTTGCAACTGTGTTCACATAGCACATAGCTAAAGACTGGGCAACATCATCTGGGCAATGGCAATATTGTTTTTTCTGTAACATGTATGATTTTTTGAAGAAAAAAAATCGTTTTATAAAATATTAAAAAAGATTATTTGTTCATTTCAAAGTTCAAGGTTGCAGACATGCGTCATTGTTACACTTTACCACGGGCATCATCTTTCACATCACATCAAGTGTAATACTACCAAATCATAGTACGTCACATCCGGTTCCATACGAAAAAAGGTAAAACTTAAATATTCCTCGGAGTATGACAGTTGTTGGAAATAAATACATTGCATTAAAAAAATATTTTAGTTGTTTTAAAGCACCATTCTATTTTAAAAAGGTATTTCAAAAGATTATCTTGAAATTTAAGGTTGCATGGACACTAAAGCATGGACAGAGAAAAAATGAGGTGAAAATTTGATCGGTTAACTTCCAGAAATGGTAATTATCTTATATGCAATGAAATTTTATGTGAAATTTTGTCTGTAGTACTGGACAGGATTAAACTTTACTCATGCCAAGTATTGCTTTTTTTTTTTAAAAGATTCTGCACAATTTTTTTAAAAATTGCAAACTTAACAAAGACTTTCCAATATGAGAAAACTAACGGTGGTATCAAACCTACCACCAGTAACATAGAAGTATCTGTTTTAAGCTCATCCTAATTTTGTGCACCAAAATGTGTTGACTTGTTTTTGTTATAGAAGTCTATTAGTTTAAACATATTTATTTATAGTGGATTGGGAAACAAGTTTTGCAACTTATATTAATCCCTTTCCACTTTGCGGGTGCGAGTGCTGCCTTGTAGCGACATTAACCTACTCTTTTTCGAAATCTACAAGGGTGTCTTTAACGTGCAAGAGATGTGGCTCTCTCTTAACACGGGTTAGCCATTTATCGTCCCCTTCCGACGGACTATCATCGTTTCCTCAAGACCGTACTCGCAGATGGTGTCAAGGGAGAGTCTATTAATCCGACCACCACTGAGACCAGTGCCTAGTAGTTGTTCCTGTGTCTGTTTTGTTTGATATTAAGAACAGAAAACAACAAACATACACACACAAATGACACAATTTAAATTCATTATTTAATTGTCCTCATTATTAATGAAAATCAGATAAATATCAAAATATTTCTACATTCCTGCACGTATATAAATTACCAGAGACATACAAGCATATTATATATATGTTTCTGATATTACTTAAGTATTAGCAAAATCTGTGGATCCAAAATCGATATCCTACAGATACACTGATGACAATTATACCTTTCCATATACATATAAGTAAATTATTATCTATTTCAGAATCACGACATCTTTTAAATTAATCAATATAGGAGTTCTTTCAAAGATACCATTTTTGGATAATTTTTTAAAAGAGGTCTATATTAACGTTTTGGAGTTAATCTTGTGCATCAAAACGCTTTTAATAATTATGATTTTGAATAGAATATCAAACACTGAACGACTTACCCTCACTAACATCCTCAACCGTTGCTGTTTCCACCACTAAAACACTTCAAAGACACAGGTCAGTCAGAGTCATCCAAACGTTTATTCCATTGGTAGATATTTACCAATAATAATAATGTCAGATTTATCAGGTTCAAAAGGAATATCTTTCTAATTACGAATATGTCATAGTAGGTTGCAATTTTTCTCCACACGTTAATATTGATTAAAATGGTGTCTCTTAAAACAAACAGGTGGACTTGTGTATTGGTTTTTCTTGATGAAAGACATTTGTCGATTTCATTCCTTAGTTCCTTAATGAGATACGTAAATAGAATTGTAATGAAACATATAAAAGGATATATATGAAACGTACATGCACAGTGCTAATGTAATTAAACATACACCATTTATTGTATTAGGACTTATGTTTGCCATGACTATTCTACTGCATACTATACTAGTCATCTAGAGGTAGAAATAATACTTTGCAATTGCCATTTGCGGTTTTAAAAAAACGTACATTTTAATTAAGTTTCCAAAATCGTTCATTATTTTGAATATTTATTTGAATTCCAAAAAAGTAGCAATTAATTAAAATAGCATTCATTACCTATTATTTGAAATTAAAATGATAAAAATAATTCTGAATCTTACGGCAGTCAATTGTTTAACATTGAGTAATAATCAGCTATAAAAAGAAATTGAATATTCGGTACGATATTGGCATCGTAATCGAAACCGAAACAATCCCCCCCCCCCCCCCCCCAAAAAAAAAAAATTAAAATAAAATAAAATGTGTTACAACGCAAGATGAGATGCGGGCAATTCTATAGGACACATAAAAAACGGAAAAGATGCGAGATCGGTTTTTAGTGAGATTGCGATGTGAATCAGTGAAACTAACAAAGACAGACACATGACATTAGTCTTTGTTTACAAAATTCTCCGTTATCTAATCTGAAAACACATTTTGTAACCTGTCTTATAAAGTCGTATGTTGAATTAGAGAAAATTGAATTGGATTGCCAAATTGTATGAGAAACATGCAAAATCCCCGTATTAAAAAAAACCCAGATACTTTTGGGAGCATTTACCCCATTTTGATTGTAACAGACAAAAAAATGTCCACTAAAATTGCCGTTCGGTTGTTACCGACAGAAACTTTAGTAGATACTCATTGGCGGATACAGGGGCGGGGGGTCCGGGCATAGGAACCCCCTTTTTTTGGCCGATCAATGCATTTGAATGGGGACATATAGCTGGACCCCCCTTTTATCCTGGGTTGGGAACCCCCCTTTTTAAAATGGCTGGATCCGCCCCTGATACTGTCGTATTTATCTCGGCTGCGACGAAAGTGTTGTATTTTCTGAATTTTATGCCGACAGGAGAGTCTTATTTCTGTATCAACCGTCTGTATTGATACAAACTGAACTTTTGACAGATAGTACTATTTAAACTCAGACCATTTCAGCAGATTTATGTAGCGCCATAGCATCATCACAAACAGCACAGTTTATTAAGTATTGCCCTTTCCCAAGAAAAATAAAATAAACATTTGATTTACTATGTATGAATTGTACTTTTCGATAGGAGAAGTCCAACCGTAACCATAACGTTTGCCTGCATGAACTTCACGATCCAATGATTATTATAAAGCAATCCTTACTCTACACTCCAATTGATTCGATAAACTAAAACGGCAACGCATCTACGTCAAGAGATTAACTAAAACACCAACGGATATCCACTTGGTCCGGAGAATCCATAGAGAACACGCTTACAAAGTGTGAATTTTCACCAAAATATATAAACTATAAAACTATAACGGCCCTGCAAATTCTCTCAACGTTTACGATGCCTGCAACACTACTGTCCCGTAACGTTAATGTTGACCTACATACAACCGTCAGCATTGATGTACATACAACCCTACTCTCCCGTAACGTCATCGCTGAAATAAATACAATCCTTCTCTCTCGTAACGTCAAATCTGACCTACATAGAACTTTTCTGTTTCGTAACGTTAACTTTGACATTCATACAACCCTACTCTCTCGTAACGTTAATTTTGACACTAATAAAATCGTGCTCTCTCGTAACGCCAACGTTGAGCTACATACAACCCTTCGTATAGTCAACAATGACCTACATACAACCCTACGTAAAGTCAACGTTCACCTATAGACCTATATACAACCCTACATAATGTCAAAGTTGACCTACATATAATCCTTCGTAACGTCAACGTTGACCTATATATAATCCTAGGTAACACCAACGTTGACCTTCATACAACTGTATTCTCCCACGCAACGCCAACGTTGACCTACATATAATGCTACGTAACGTCAACGTTCACCTACATACAATCCTACTTAACACCAACGTTGACCTTCATACAACTGTATTCTCCCGTAACATCAGCGTTGGTCTACATATAATCCTTCGAAACGTCAACGTTGACCTACATACAACCCTACGTAACGTCAACGTTCACCTACATACAATCCTACGTAACACCAATGTTGACCTTCAAACAACTGTATTATCCCGTAACGCCAACGTTGACCTACATATAATCGTACGTAACGTCAACGTTGACCTACATATAATCCTACGTAACGTCAACGTTCATCTACATACAATCCTACGTAACACCAACGTTGACCTACATACAACTGTATTCTCCCGTAACGCCAACGTTGACCTACATATAATCCTACGTAACGTCGATGTTGACTACATTCAACCTACGTAACATCAACGTTCACCTACATACAATCCTAAGTAACATCAACGTTGACCTTCATACAACTGTATTCTCCCGTAACGTGAACGTTCACCTACAAACAATCCTACGTAACACCAAAGTTGACTTTCATACAACTGTATTCTCCCGTAACGCCAACGTTAACCTACATATAATCCTACGTAACGTCAACGTTGACCTACATATAATCCTACGTAACGTCAACGTTGACCTACATTCAACCCTACGTAACGTCAACGTTCACCTACATACAATCCTACGTACCACCAATGTTGACCTTCATACACCCTACTCTCTCGTAACGTCAATCGGGACCTACATACAACCATACGCAAAGTCCTTGCATTGACCTACATATAATCCCACGTAACGCCAACGTTGACCTACATATAATTCTATGTAACGTCAACGTTGACCTACTTAAAACCCCACGTAACACCAACGTTGACCTTCATACGACTGTATTCTCCCGTAACGTCAACGTTGACCTACATATAATCCTACGTAACGTCAATGTTAAACCTACATACAACCCTATGTAACGTCACCGTTCACCTACATACAATCCTACGTAACACCAACGTTGACCTTCATACAACCCTACTCTCTTGTAACGTCAATCGTGACCTACATACAACCATACGTAAAGTCCTTACATGCAACCTTATTCTACAGTAACGTTATCAATCTTGAAAGCTATATACTTGTATTTTTTCAGGTGTAAATAATTTTGTATCTTTACCATTGAATAAGATTCTTCGACAAAGTGCAAGTTTAATGAGATGGCGTATGTAGGAAGAATATAACACGGAATGAACAATAAATGATGAACAGTCCTGACTGAACCATTATCAAGTTTTACACAATATCAGTGCTTTGATACTTAATTTTCATGTTTGCCATTATTGGCATAAGAATATCTCAAATCTTTCAGGTTCTGAAAAACTCCTCTTTGAGCCTTACTTAATATTTCTTCTTGTAGCTGACACAATTTATTTGAGATTATACATTTTAATGTCAAATTTATCGACTATCTTTTTATGAAATAATAATGACATTGGAAGTGAATTCCTTAGTCCCATGACAACACTGATCTGATTTGAAACTTATACCAGGGAATTGTGTATAAAATTACACTTTTTGAGGAACGAAGAACTGAAATAACGACCAAAAAAATTTAACGACAATTTTAACGATTTTGTCATTTCCTGATACAATCATACTAACTTGGCATCCATGACAAGAAACTTATATTTAGTTTCTTCCTGCAGTTTTATATGTTTCTGTTTTTAGGTTATTGTATAATTTCATATAAATATCTCAATTTTCTAGATCAGATCTACTGGTAGAAGACAGTTAGAGCTCCCTTACGGGGTCTAATCGAGGTCGTCTTGGCTTAAATATCCGGACGTATAGTTTGATTGTTTTAGGCGGCCTGTTTCAAAGTTGTATTTGCACTCCTTTCCAAAAATAAAAGCCCCCTTTTGCAAGTGGCACTCTTAATTGTTTCTTCTTTATTGTGGTCGCATTGTTGATATGCAGATCATTTCTCAATTCGCTTGAATCAATTCATTTTAGATAACCGTGAACAGTTAAACAAAGCCTAGAATTGAAAAGGCCGGGTAATATGTCAAAGAGACAACAACCCAACCAAAGAGCACAAAACAGCAAGTACATTTTATCATAACTCACAGTATAATTGATTTAATCTATTGGCAAATAAAAGATCACGTGGTGTAAAGTTAAATCGGATATATTTGTCCAAATCAGCAGAGCCGCTGAATAACTTCGAGAAATAATACTTGTTCGTTTTTTTCCCACAGGCCAATTTGAATGAAATGGAATATTTGTTCTGTATAATAAAACAATAACGACCCTTTGAGTAGAGGATATACCCTCCTCAGAAGTCCGTAATTGTTAACTGTTTTAGGGAGCTACCATTTGATTTTTATGGGGGGGGCTAGGAAGAAATTTGAAAAAAATAGGCAGGACAGGAGTTTTGAGTAAAAAAAAAAGGCAGGATGAGACACTTGCAAAAAAAAAAGTCAGGACGACAATTTAAGTAAAAAAAAGTCTGGATAAACTAAAAAAAAAAGCAGGACCTAACAGAGTGAAAAATAAAAAGGCAGGACAGAGATTACAGCTAAAAAAAAATTGCAGGACAAAATTATTCATCCTAGCCCCCCCCCCCCCCCCCCCCCCCCATAAAAATCAAATAGTAGCTCCCTTAACAGAATCAAAACACAAACGATAATTACTTTGATAACAAGCAAGATAAGTAATAACTCAATTGTTCTTCAAAGTTGGCAAAATAACACCAACCGATCTACTGCCTGATAACCCTCCGCAGTTGTCTCTGTAAAATTCATGTGCAGATAGCAAGCTAATAAATCACCCATCTTTAGTTAATAGATAATAATGTTTATAAGTGTTACGCATCTTTTTCTTCAGGTATTCATAGAATTTGTATAATTACCAAGTTATTCTAAATTGTTACTTCCGGTGCAAAGATTTCTGGGAGATGAAATATACAATCTGGCTGTTACAATAAACTAACATGTTGTTTGTTTTCTTCAACAGGTTTTATCGAGCAGACAATATATTTCACCTTTTTGCAACTGAAATACTTTACCTCAATATTAAACAATGCAAGAGGCTTTTTTTTTTAGCCCTGAGAACTATACTGATGAAGAAACGATCGCCAACAAGGTATCTTTAATTCAAGGTTACAGAAAGGTTTTAACTACTAACTTTCTACTGCCTTAATGGGGGACGTGAATTATTTTCTGAGAGTCTGAACAAATATCTCATTTAGACTGTTATTGATTGGAGACAAGTCCATGATTGGGAAACAAAGAAAAGACAACAATAAGAAGCCGTGCTCTGTGTTTCCGTTGACATTTGTTCATTAGCGAGTTGTGTCTTTGTATTCAACAGATCCCTGGTAAAGACAGGTTAAAGGACCACGTATATTAACATGTTAATGGGGTTTCACTGTGGTTAATTAGTAGCGTTACATCTCGACAAGACTTTGTAAGGATTTCTGTGTTTAATGAAGCCATAAACTTGGGAATATCAAGATAATGATCTTTTTTTCTACAAATCAATGTCAAAAGAGGGTATGATTGGGTAAAAGTCTCTGTCAATTTTTCCTTCTAAAATTCTAATGTGACATGACAATGTCTATCGGCAATCCTCGAGTGACTCCGCTTCTCTCCGTAGATGAGGTACGGAATCGGCCGAGTTGTGACGATTGACGAATGAATTAATCGGCAATCCTCGGGTGACTCCGCTTCTCTCCGTAGATGAGGTACGGAATCGGCCGAGTTGTGACGATTGACGAATGAATTAATCGGCAATCCTCGGGTGACTCCGCTTCTCTCCGTAGATGAGGTACGGAATCGGCCGAGTTGTGACGATTGATCTCAATGTGATGTATTCCAAAACAACAAGGACTTTTTATACAATAAATAAAAACGTCTAAAGTCGTATAAAACGTCAAAAATAAACGTCTTAAGTTGACCGTAAGTCAAACTAAGATTCATTTTTTTACATAAATAAGGCCGTTAGTTTTCTCGTTTGAATTGTTTTACATTTCTTATCGGGGCCTATTATAGCTGACTATGCGGTATGGGCTTTGCTCATTGTTGAAGGCCGTACGGTGACCTATAGTTGTTAATGTCTGTGTCATTTTGGTCTTTTGTGGATAGTTTTCTCATTGGCAATCATACCACATCTTCTTTTTTATAAGATGTTTATGACTGAATTGCGAGTACTTTTACTCGTGTCCGATTTTTTTTTTGTTCAATGAAAGGCTTTATTATGGTAAAATATTTGTATATGAGCTAATATTTTATATATTTTGATCAAAGCGTTAATTCAGCTATCATACTCCAAAAGTTAGAACACAATCCTTATAAGAAAACAAGTATAGAATAAGATCGCTTTCTCTTGCACATAAAGCAGTCATCGAAGCATGCAACAAAGAGGGCCCTCATGGGGTTTTTGATTATGTGATTACTTGGCCGTTTTTTTAATGATTATTTGATTATTAAGCCAAATATTTCATGATTATTTGATTACCTAGGACTGTATTTTTAGTTTATGATTATTTGATTACTAAAGATAAGCGAATATTTAATGATTATGTGATTATATTGGCAAAAAAATGGTGATTATGTGATTACTAGGACCCACCCATGAGGGGCCTCAACAAAGCTAGTATGAAATCCAAAAATATACGGAATCGTACACAATGGTTCTGTATGATAAATACTGGCGGCAGGTATCATCAGGACCTTAACTTACGGATATTTCTTTTCATATGCATGCATACATCATGATGATGTATGCATGATAAATGTCGCTCAATGAGACAGCATACCAACAAAAGAGATTTCAACATATCTATTTCAAAAATACAAAGATATATCTCTGTAGAATTACTTAGATATAGGAAGATGTGGTACGAGTGCCAATGAGACAACTTTCCATCCACATAACAAGTTATAAAAGTCACTATTGTACGCCAAGGTACGGACTTCAACACGGAGCCTTGGCTCACACCGAACAGCAAGCTATAAAGGGCCCCAAAAATTACTAGTGTAAAACAATTCAAACGGGAAAACCAACGGTCTAATCTATATAAAAACGAAAAAACACGTATGAACTTCATAAACAAACAACAACTACTGTAAAACAGATTCCTGACTTTGGACAGGTGCAAACATTTGCAGCGGGATTAAACGTTTTAATGTACTGACTGTTCCAACTTCGGATTATAATCAGAAATGTGCCTGTGTGTAGCCCCAATGAAAGTAAAAATTCCTCAGGATACCAAAGTACTCAATTAATTTTCCGTTCTGCGGACGTCTTAGAATCTTGCATGTTATTGACAGCCTTGATTAACACGGGTTTAGCTGTCTGTGATTGACACAAAATCGACATCCGGGCAGGTTAGAAACAGACATTGATTACATGTTCAATTGATTGAACCCAACATTTGAAAAGTTTAAATAATATCGCATAATTCTTTAGAAAGAACTATAATGGCACATGTCGGTACTAATTAACTAAAGATAAATTACATAGATGCTGACGGATCGTGTACGGATGATTTATCGAATATCGGTCAACTTATAATTTCGTTCAGTTAAGAGCATTCCAAACGTTTAGATAATTAGGATATAAATATTAAGAAGGTGCTACAAATGTTGCACGTTCAGGAAAAGTAGGCTTCGTCTCAATATTATTTTTCCTTACGACGAACAAACCTAATTTCAAATGTCACATTCATATAGCAATTCCTGTTTGAAATTAAAATGGATTCCGAGTGTCTCTGTCCAAGTGAGTTATTAGTTAATCAAACTGTATCCCGCAAGCAATTTGTTTCTTTTAATGTACCATAATGTTTTTGAAGACACGTGTTACTGGAATCAAGGAGGAAGTGGCGATAGTTTGTAGTGTGGTCATGACACGTGGGTCGTTTTTATTCTTTAGGTTTTTCTGTACTGAAAGTACACACAAACTTCGATAGTGACAGGAAACTGGTTGCCTTTCGCATGTTTCGGGCATAGTATTAATCAGCTTTAATTAGTCCTACGTGAAGTCTAGGTCGATTCTGTTCTTTGTCAAATGTGGTGTCTTTGCTCTTATAACTATAGAGTAATAACAGACTAAATCTGATTTAAAGGTAGCCTATCGCATGTACGAAGAAAAAAAGGTGTTATCATTTGTTGATTACTGTAGTTCCTGCTAATCATATGTTGCTGTTAAAAAGTGCTGTGCTTTGGTATTGAAGCGCTTATTTAACTGAACAATAATGCTTTCAAATTGAAAATGTTACTCATTCATATATAAGTCACTTCAATGCAAAAGGAAAATCAATGAATTTATGTACAATCACAACTTCTTCAATGTGCGCTTCCTTATCCCCTCCCCCTCCTCCCCCACCTTAAACAATAATCGAGTGATCAGAAAAGCTTTATGAAAACATTATATCACGAGTAATTCATATCTGAATTTCAATGATATTTCAACATGATAACGACTTCAGTTTCATCATTGAAACCTGAAGTTACTCATAAGTGGTCAAAGGCTAAGCTAAACTTATTACAAAATGGTTTAATAGACAGTGCTAGAGGAAGTTGAAGAGCATGTTTATTATTCCAAGTAAGGTAAATATATAAAAAAAAAGATGTGGCATGATTGCCAATGAGACAACTCTCTACAAGAGACCAAATGGTACAGAAATTAACAACTAAAGGTCACTGTACGACCTTCAACAAGGAGCAAAGTCCATACCACATAGTCCGCTATAAAAGGCCCCAAAATGACAATGTAAAACAATTCAAACGAGAAAACTAACGGCACGCATTACACAGAAAAAAATTTTCATTCATGTGTCACATTTACCTCTGTCACAATAAACCATTCCCTCAATAATGTGAGAAGTAGCCAACCTCTCCAGGGAAGTGAGTTCGTGTTTATCTATCAATATAAGGATGGATTTATGTGAAAGTTTAAGCAAATCTGGTCTTGTTATTACTTTACATTGAAATGATTCTATAGTTTATTACTCTCTAATGGCTTGCTTTTTCTCAAACACATTAGATTGTGTCAGCCAAATATCGACAAATTTCCAACAAATATGAGCAGACGAAAAACCATTATATATACACAGAAAATGCATAGTGTTCATTATATACTGAATGAAGGCTTCTAAAAGCACTGGTGAAGTAAAAATGGATCCCTTAATTTCATTTAGATAAAAAAAAAAAAAAACAAAAAAAAAAAACAACATACTGCGTACATAGTGATGCTCGAGACCAAATATTTGAATATCCAAAACATATTACAAACGCTGAACAGGGGACCTAAACTCCATATAGAAAAATCCTAACTAGGAACCAGAGCTTTTTATATTTATATATATATATATATATACAACTCGTCTAAACATCAACCCAACAATGTTAGATCTGTAAATCTGCTTTCGCAAATTTTTGGTTCTTCCCTCGCCGGGATTCGAACCCATGCTACTGTGATATCGTGACACCAAATCGCCTGCACTGCAGCCGTCCCGCTAGACCACACGACCACCTGGGCTCTCAAAAAAAGAGCTTTCGCTGGCCGTGTGTTACCTTTCCACGTCAGTTTTAATCTAGCGGCGTACTGCAGTACATGATATATAAGGCATGAAGATGTTATTGTTACAGATCAGCTAAATTATCTATAGTAAAGGATCCTACAAATTAATGTAAGATACAGTCACAGAAAATAATTATATTGATAAGTACGTCATATATATAGCTCTGATAGAAGTAAATCAGAATAAATTATTATTATTTAAAGAAATCATAGATGTAATCTACATTTTTATGGCGCTAAAGTGGTCGCCACTAATGTCATTCTCAGGACGAGGCTAATAAAACAAGACATTTCCATTATAACCTTAATTGCCAGATTGCGATTCAATCACTGATGTTCAATGATCCGCGAATAAGGTTAGTATTGAGAAACACTGTCGGCTATATCATTGTTGCTTCCTGGAATCAAAATATCCATTAAAAAAAACATTAACAGATTAAACTTCGGCAAAATTGAAAATAAAATGTTGTCCTTAAAACTAATCAACATATTCCTGCAGCTGGAAGTCATTGAAGAGTGACGGCTTTCCTTTCTGATTAGTTTGGAAGTCATTGAAGAGTGACGGCTTTCCTTTCTGATTAAAATACAGATTTTGTGTCCAAACTTTGCTTCCAAGGATATGAAAACGCTCCGTTATATTTTCTGTTTTGAAGAACTTTCGTGATCCTCCGGTTTTATCGGAATACTACATACCTTCCAAAATATGAAGGCTGAATTTACATTGGTTGATGTACTGATTATCAGAACAGAAAGTGAAACGGTGTTCAGGCCGTGTGACAAATAGACGAAGTTGCACATATTGATTTAAGAGACAAAATATTATATATCTTTATTACTAGGATAAAACAGAGCTCACAGACTAAAACTTCAAGTCTTCACTCATCTTTATTTTTAGATAAGGCAACATTAATGTTCTGTTCAGGTTAATTAACAAATCAGTTAGATTAAAAACTGAAATAAAATGTGCATTAAGTATTATAACAATATCATCAATAAAGCAAACAATTTTAGGAAAATCCAATATTGCTCTTTCTACTAGGTTGCATATACTGTTCGCTAAGTGCGGACATCTATTGTTTACGAGCTGCATCAACTTATATATGTGGAGGAATTTTGTATGTTGTTTATTTTGCGAAGGATTGGTGTCGATAACTTTGAAAATAGTCTCTGTCAATTTTTTTATCCATTTCTTTAGATTGTTGACATAGTTTAATACCCTTTTCAATTTTTCAAAGTTTAACATTTTTCGGAAAAAATTTAAATCATGAATTGTATTACTAGTATGAAACCTAGCACTTGAATTATGCAGTCATTGCCGATTACATAGTGGGTTGGGTTGGTCATTCAGAATATTGGCTTTTTAGTTAAAATTACACCAAAATCCTCGTGAGTAAAGCGCTTATAACCACGGGGATAATTCTTTGACAGTCTATACGTTTTAATGAATATGAAACTCTTTTGTTTGGAGACGAGAAACATCTGCTTGGTCATTTATATAACTCATTGTCCGTAAATGGACCGTTAATCAGCTTATAATATTTCCAGTCCTTCACCGTTAATTTCCCGTTATCGATGTAAAACTCATGCGATGTTTCATATTTCAAAGATTGAGAACAAATTAGTACGTAGCCCCACGATATTTAAGAAATGACTGTAATATTTCTCTGTCTATGAAGAAATAACATAAAAAATGTGGTGCACACTGAATAACGCGCGAAGCGGGTTATTTAACAGTGTGCACCACATTTTTTATGTTATTTCGAATAGACAGAAAAAATATTACAGTCATTTCTTATAATTTAATTCTAAATTCCATTTTTAACCGTAGAAAACCATGAAAAAACGTTGATGACGTTACGGTCACATGACTAAATTATGTCTATGGGCTCATAACAAAATAACCTCAGCCAATCAGAAGACGCGTTACATCCAAAATTAAATTATTGCTGATTATACTTCTGTTTCCTTAATAAGATATCTTTCCAATATTTCAAAGGTAAATTGAGGATTTTAGATTAAAGACAACTCGGATTTCACAGAATATATATGTTAACTTGCACGAGCTTTAGGTTGTATAAATGTTTCATGAACGTCATATACATCTCAAAATTTTATAACAACGGTTTGAATTTCATTTTGATACAAGATATTAAAATGTGGAACTGTGGTTCGACTCCTAATGAAACAACTATCAATTAAGACCAAAAAAACCCAAAGATTATTCATTATTTTTTAGTTCGAGCGATACTGATAAAAGTAAATTCAAAAAGCGCACGAAATCAATATATTGATATTTTTTTCATATTCTTTATTCAAATCCTTACGGGCTTGTGCCAGTTTGATGTTGGACGCAGTAGCGGAACTGAAATAAACGATTACTTTACTAGCAATTGGGAAAACCGAATCTGATTGATAATACAACATGCATTGAACGAAAAAAACAACTAACCCTAATCCTAATCCTAACCCTAACAACAAATAAGACATACAGGGACCAACGTCAACCATTGGATTAAAGGCCTCTGTCAATAGTACAGACATGGAAAAATAATTGTGTTAGTGCCCAATCCACTTTTAACCTAGAACAAGGGAGTAATAGAACATCATAAGATTGAATTATTTTCTTACTTATAGGGTTTATATTTATATTTTAAAGCGGAGTCAAAACTAATCTCGTCGTTATCGAGATTTCCACCTTTTTTTTTACGCCAATATCATCACACCGTATATATATGTTTGAAAATTCGCGTTCTGTACTTAACTGAAATATTGCTTTGGAGAACTGTGGAACTTTTTAAACAGGAATTTGTAATTTATTAGATTTATAACAGTGTTTTTAAAATCTTTTTGATTTCTAAATTTAGATCAGTTATACTGAAATATATGACTATTTTAATCAGGACTCGGTTTGGCCATCTGCATTGATTCAAACGAAGCTTTTAATGGACTAATCCACTAAACTTGTGGCTTAGAACCTTCTGTTCAAATTTTCATATCACGCAGTCATTGACCGCAAAGCGAGTTACAAAAAGGTCATGTGAGTTCATCATCAGTGGAATGTACCGTTAACAATAGACAGATGGCATCCGGGGTACTTGTCGTCTGAACTAAATCAAAGTATTGAAAAGCGGATAACATTCTAATCCTACAAACAATTCCGGGTCGTCTGATATCCGGATCATCTGACCAACCAACATCTTCATTAGAACACTTAACATCTGTTAGGTTCACACTGCCTTTGTTCGTAGGGATCACGTGATACAGACAGTATCAACACGCGCACAGTATAAAAGCAATGAAATTCAAATGTTTTCTGTATTCTATTGAAACTTCCAAATAATAACTTTTGTAATATGAATCAAAATAGTGCAAATAGAACTGCATAACTGTCAAAAATAAAAGAACCACTATCAAGGGAAAAGTAGAAAGGCAAACGTTAATTCCTAACATATATCTGTTATAGTCATGCAGAGTATAAAGAAATAGTTTAGCCAGAGAAGAGGAATGAGTTGGTTACACGTATAATACACGTAAATGAACAAGTATATAACTAATTCTAATGCAACAACGTTTGTAACGTTCATTTTGATTGGATAACGTCACTTTCTTACATGGCATCAATTGACAATTGATGCTATGGGACGTACGCGCAAACGCAGACGGCATATGACAGATTTTAAATACATGTTTTAACTTTGTTTTCTGTCAGTTTTGTTAGAATGGAGATAACAATATTGTATTTTAAGCTCCGACGGCATCAATTGGGGATTTGATGGTCGCAAATACCCGTTTACTGTCTGAGACTCTCCGCTAACGCGTCGCCAGTTAACTTAATTTGCGACCATCAAATCCCCAATTGATGTCGTCGGAGCTTAAAATACAATACAGTTATCTCCTAAATGACTGTCTCGATATATATATACATATATAACTCCTATCTATATAAATGATTTGTTTGCACAAACAATGATAACTCAAACTGCACATGCAATCGTAACTACTCGGCCATTCTCGTTATTTATTCGTGCAACCAGAAAGGCCGAGTAGTTCCGATTGACTGCACATGGTAGGTTTCTCTGACGAATTGCTTCACGTTTAGTCATGTTTTGGGCCTTTTGGTGTCTTCAACCTATGCCAACATTTGATTAAAATATATTCAACCTATGCCTACAAACAAAATACAATAAGTGTTGTTATAACAATTATTAATTAATAATAGGTTGAATATATTTTTATTAGTTGATATAAAGTATGGGTTTAACTTTTACTCACTTTTGAAGGATGTACGACTACCTGTAATCTTCATCCTTAGGGAGCTCTGATGGACAGTTGTCTCACTGGCAATCATACCACATTTTCTTATTATGATACAACGTAACAAAAAGCTAGTACAATGTATGCATAAGATGTGTTCTATGTATTTAATACATGAAATGCATCAGTGTATTTGCCGTACATAAATCATGGCCATTCATTTTAATTACAAATGTTGAACTGATAAACATTGACCTGATAACTCCATTGTCTTCAGAATTGATTTTAAATGGGAATGCAATCTGTATCTCGAAAAGTAAACACAATTTTTATCTTTAAATAAATAGTAACAAATATTAAAATAGCATGTCTGTCTACCAAGTAATTGTAATTTACTGAAACGACAGGTACAAAATAATTACACAGTTCCGTTCAGGGTTTTTGAAATAATGGTAAAAAAAAATCTCACAAAAGTACATCACTCACAAACACGAATCAATATACATACATACTAGTATATATAAAAGACAATTTGGTTAAGCAGCTAAGTAGAATATAAGAATAAGAAGATAAGGTTTAATTGTCAATGAGACAACCCTCCACCAGAGACCAAATGACATAGAAGCCAACAACTATAGGTCATCGATCAGCCTTCAACAACGAGCAAACAAAAAATGTTTAGTTTTTTCCTCTTCTTGCAATTATTTCCTGACAAATGTATTACATGCAAGAATTGTTTAAGCCACAGTAACATTACATATAAACTGTACAATGGAAAATTTTCAAAATATTTAATAAATTAAATCTCTCCAGATATCAGATTGAGTGTCTTCAAAATAAAGATAACTAGATGCCTCCAAGGCACAGACTGAGAACATCAGCTAATTTCTTGATGACATCAGCTGTACCAATATCGAATAAAGTATAATTACTATTGTAAATCTTTTCAGAATCCTCCAATCGTATCTGTCATAAAAAAAAAGATTAAAGGTTCTTATGGTAAAGCCCCAGAGGACTAGATGACATACATCGAATTCTTAATATTTTGCATACAAGACTTACGTATATATATAGTTGCAGTGCATACCCAAGAAGAACCCGATAATTGAATTACAAAATGTAATTGTGGATCACTTAACGAAGACGCCGTCAATGAAACAACTCTCGACAAGAGACCGAATGAAACAGAAATTAACAATTATTGTTCATTGTCCGGCCTTCAACAATGAACAAAGCTCGTATTGCATAATCAGCTTTAAAAAACCCCGAAACGAGTATTTTTCAAAACTGACGATCGACATATACAAAACAAACCAGACGATTGTAGTATACATATCTAGTATACGCACAAATTGTTTCCTATTTATGTATATCATTTAAAATTACTCCACATTATTGACATATCTAAATATTCTTTTTTTAAACCTAAGAAGCTCGTTTGTTTATTTTTGGTGCACTAAAAAATGATTTGACATAACTGATTACAAAACAATGGGTAAAATATTTGCCAGGTGAAGGCACCCCAGGTCTTTATATCTTATATATTAAGTGCAAACCAGTCTTTATGTTGAGATATGCATGCGCGTGTTGGCAGATGAAAGCACGTGCAGCACGTGTGGGAGTATGGAATCAAATAGAAATTGATTACAATATTCATGTTTATCTACTATAGAATGTGTTGTAATACATTTTACAGATGTAGCTGTGCTTTGTGCTGTTCTTTCTTGCTTCATTGTTCAAAGAAACTTTTGTAGTTTTGAATTCAATTCCTTCTCTTTAAAAATTGCAAGGTGATCACGAAATAGGTTTTAAATAGATAAAATGTGTCTGAATATTAATGAATTGTGATAATGAACATCTGAGACTTGTAATATTTTCTAACCAGATGAATCCGACATCTTTGTTTGTATGCTATATACTTGTCTTGTCGAGCGTCTACTAGTACTTGTCTTTAGTTTGGTATATACTTGTCTTGTGGAGTGTCTACTAGTACTTGTCTTTAGTTTGGTGTATACTTGTCTTGTGGAGCGTCTACTAGTACTAGTCTTTAGTTTGATATACTTGTCTTGTGGAGTGTCTACTAGTACTAGTCTTTAGTTTGATATATACTTGTCTTGTGGAGCGTCTACTAGTACTAGTCTTTAGTTTGGTATATACTTGTCTTGTGGAGCGTCTACTAGTACTAGTCTTTAGTTTGGTATATACTTGTCTTGTGGAGTGTCTACTAGTACTAGTCTTTAGTTTGGTATATACATATACTTCTCTTGTGGAGTGTCTACTAGTACTAGTCTTTAGTTTGATATACTTGTCTTGTTGAGTGTCTACTAGTACTAGTCTTTAGTTTGGTATATACTTGTCTTGTGGAGCGTCTACTAGTACTAGTCTTTAGTTTGGTATATACTTGTCTTGTGGAGCGTCTACTAGTACTAGTCTTTAGTTTGGTATATACTTGTCTTGTGGAGCGTCTACTAGTACTAGTCTTTAGTTTGGTATATACTTGTCTTGTGGAGTGTCTACTAGTACTTGTCTTTAGTTTGGTATATACTTCTCTTGTGGAGTGTCTACTAGTACTAGTCTTTAGTTTGATATATACTTGTCTTGTGGAGCGTCTACTAGTACTTGTCTTTAGTTTGGTATATACTTGTCTTGTGGAGCGTCTACTAGTACTTGTCTTTAGTTTGGTATATACTTGTCTTGTGGAGTGTCTACTAGTACTTGTCTTTAGTTTGGTATATACTTGTCTTGTGGAGCGTCTACTAGTACTAGTCTTTAGTTTGGTATATACTTCTCTTGTGGAGCGTCTACTAGTACTTGTCTTTAGTTTGGTATATACTTGTCTTGTGGAGCGTCTACTAGTACTAGTCTTTAGTTTGGTATATACTTGTCTTGTGGAGCGTCTACTATTACTTGTCTTTAGTTTGGTATATACTTGTCTTGTGGAGTGTCTACTAGTACTTGTCTTTAGTTTGGTATATACTTCTCTTGTGGAGTGTCTACTAGTACTAGTCTTTAGTTTGATATACTTGTCTTGTTGAGTGTCTACTAGTACTAGTCTTTAGTTTGGTATATACTTGTCTTGTGGAGCGTCTACTAGTACTAGTCTTTAGTTTGGTATATACTTGTCTTGTGGAGCGTCTACTAGTACTAGTCTTTAGTTTGGTATATACTTGTCTTGTGGAGCGTCTACTAGTACTAGTCTTTAGTTTGGTATATACTTGTCTTGTGGAGTGTCTACTAGTACTTGTCTTTAGTTTGGTATATACTTGTCTTGTGGAGTGTCTACTAGTACTAGTCTTTAGTTTGGTATATACTTGTCTTGTGGAGTGTCTACTAGTACTAGTCTTTAGTTTGGTATATACTTCTCTTGTGGAGTGTCTACTAGTACTAGTCTTTAGTTTGATATACTTGTCTTGTTGAGTGTCTACTAGTACTAGTCTTTAGTTTGGTATATACTTGTCTTGTGGAGCGTCTACTAGTACTAGTCTTTAGTTTGGTATATACTTGTCTTGTGGAGCGTCTACTAGTACTAGTCTTTAGTTTGGTATATACTTGTCTTGTGGAGCGTCTACTAGTACTAGTCTTTAGTTTGGTATATACTTGTCTTGTGGAGTGTCTACTAGTACTTGTCTTTAGTTTGGTATATACTTGTCTTGTGGAGTGTCTACTAGTACTAGTCTTTAGTTTGATATACTTGTCTTGTGGAGCGTCTACTAGTACTAGTCTTTAGTTTGGTATATACTTGTCTTGTTGAGTGTCTACTAGTACTAGTCTTTAGTTTGATATACTTGTCTTGTGGAGTGTCTACTAGTACTAGTCTTTAGTTTGATATACTTGTCTTGTTGAGTGTCTACTAGGACTAGTCTTTAGTTTGGTATATACTTGTCTTGTGGAGTGTCTACTAGTACTAGTCTTTAGTTTGGTATATACTTGTCTTGTTGGGGTCTACTAGTACTAGTCTTTAGTTTGATATACTTGTCTTGTTGAGTGTCTACTAGTACTAGTCTTTAGTTTGGTATATACTTGTCTTGTGGAGCGTCTACTAGTACTAGTCTTTAGTTTGGTATATACTTGTCTTGTGGAGCGTCTACTAGTACTAGTTACTTTTAGTTTGGTATATACTTGTCTTGTGGAGCGTCTACTAGTACTAGTCTTTAGTTTGGTATATACTTGTCTTGTGGAGCGTCTACTAGTACTAGTCTTTAGTTTGATATACTTGTCTTGTGGAGTGTCTACTAGTACTAGTCTTTAGTTTAGAGAATGATAGCTGCAAATTTTGAAATAGAATTTTTTGTATGAGGAGCTGACATATTTGTTAGTATTTTCTATACTAGTGGGACTTCTAAGAACAGTTGTATAGAGAAAGATAATAAGTCAGGAGCCTGTATTTAAAGTGGTTGTAGTTTGTTGCTGTATATCATTGGCGGATCCAGGGGGGGGTTCCGGCGGTTGGAACCCCCTTTTTTTAGCCGATCAATGCATTTGAATGGGGATATATAGTTGGAACCCTCCTTTGTCCTGGATGGGGACCCCCCTTTTTAGAATGGTTGGATCCGCCCCTGAATTTTTCCTACAGTATTTTTTTTACATAAAGCAGGCTGTTAGTTCTTCTCGTTTTAAGTGTTGTACGTTTGTCTTTTATAGCTGATTATGCGGTCATGGATTTACTCATTGTCGAAGTCTGTACGTTGACCTAAAGTTGTCTGTACGGTGACCTTAAGTTGTCTGTACGATGACCTAAAGTTGTCTGTACGGTGACCTAAAGTCTGTACGGTGACCTAAAATTGTCTGTACGTGACCTAAAGTTGTCTGTACGGTGACATAAAGTCTGTACGGTGACCTAAAGTTGTCCGTACGGTGACCTCAAGTTGTTCATTTCTGTACCGTTTGGTTTCTTGTGCGAGTTGTCTCATTGGCAATCATACGACATATTCTTATTTGATATATATATATATACACAGTAACTCAGGGGTGGATCCAGCGATTTTAAAAAGGGGGGGGGGTCCTAACCCAGGACAAAAGGGGGGTTCAAAAGCATTGATTGGCCAAAAAAGGGGGGTTCCAACCCATATACCCCCCCTTGTATCCGCCAATGCAGTTCGAGAAGGATGTTGAACCGATGCGAACTTTAATACGTGTATTTTCTATACTTATGCACTTCCTAATAGTCAGAAATAAGTTTTTATGTGAAACAAAAAAATAAATAAAATGGAAAGGTAGACTGAGAAGTTGAACGTAGTTAATTACCATGTGTTCAGTGATCTATAGAGAAAAAAACATTAAATGTCTATCATTCATATTTATGAACCTTCAGATGTTGGGTGAAATTGAAACCACGTGATCTAAACAACTTTTTTCTATTTTGGATATACGAAGCTTTCATGACAGGCACGCAACTTATAGAAATTAAGACACTTTAATTTACATTCAAGACTTTTGGTAATTTATATCTTTCATTCATGATACATTGCGTACATTTCGTTAAGTAACTTCATTATTTCCTCTTTGTTTTATTTATAATTTAATCTAAATATTTACAAGGTCAATAGGAATATTTTCGGGATAACAAACAACTGTTTTCAAATTCGAATGAAGTTGGGCATATAATATCTCTTATTCAAAGGGATTTTAAACTGAAATACGACAATACATAAACGGTCATAAAATGTACAAATGTTTTGCCTCACTGAATAACGCCCCTATAATAACCTCTTTTTAATATTCATAATTCTAAATCAGGATGAGTTTGTGGTTTTACATTTATGTTACAAGTCAATAACTACTTTTAATGTACTTCTACGGTTTCTTTGTGCATAAATAACACCTGGGGTAGTTGAAATATGATAATGGTAGAGGCGCGTGTCATTAACCAATCAAAACCCTCGTTACACAGTTCAGTGAAGAGGTGACATTTATCCCTTTGCAATTGAATCGATTCACCTTGTAGTCCTCTCGTGTAAATATTGCAGTCTTTGTGATAACACAAATTAAAATGAAATACATTATTCAACAAAATTCATTAAAATAATATAACTTAGATATTTGCCTAGAGCGCGTGAGAACTTGGCACGTGACCAGTAGTCGGCTGTTAATATCATCTGTCCGTTCAGCTTGGATTCTGACAATTTACATTCATATTAACAACAATTTTCTGATAACGATGATAATAATATTTACATACATAAAACATTTTTTTATATACATTATTATTAAATGTATAATCTGTTCCTAACTGTGCTTTATCTGTGTAATGTCCAGGGGTCTCATCGCAATTTATGTTGTAAAACAACTAAAATGATTTCGTTTTAATATAGAAAGTGGTGGACGGCTATTTCCATAGAAATCTATATTTAAAAGGGGGCAATAGGGGGTTCGTTAACATGTTAACATCCAACTTGATTCGCATATTTAATTTGATCAGGGTTGGGATCTTATGCTGGATTTGAGAGACAATTCATTATGATATATATATATATATGGATCTATGCAAAGTAATAAAAAAAGTTTTTCAAACAGACGCGGAACTGACTAATTCAATGAAAGAATTGTTTCGAGAATCCGAGTTAAGGAAGACAAACATTTTTCTTTCCCTGAAATCTTTTTTAGAACACGTTGTATTTTCATTGAATTATTAATGGCGCGGTTTTTTTTCTTCAGCAGACGACACCTGATGCCGGTATTATTCTGACAATAATAAATAGAGAGAATCTAAGAATGACTACACGATCTGCATCTCAGGTTTCCCAAGTCTTTTGTCAACAGTATACGTACTCTTCCAATCCAATGTTTTACTGTCAACAGATATATAGATCAAAATGACGCTGTTTTCTTTAAACAGACATCTACAATTCGTCCTTTCAGAATCTAAAGGACTATGGGTAATCTTATTATTCGTACACCAAAGTGAAAATAAGGGTACGTCATTGGTTGGATTTCCAGTGTATAGAACGTTTTAAACCAATCAAAACGTTTTGATGTACGTTTTTTAAAATATTACCCAGAATGCATTAGATTCCGAAACGGTGAATTGAACATATGAACATTGTTTTGGTATTTTTTGAAAATTGAATTTATACACGTACACATCTGAGTGAAGTCCCTGTTTACATAGTTGTACATGGATAACGGGTGCCATAGGTGGAGAACGATCTAATTACCCTTCCGGTTCCCCTGAGATAAACCCGTTTTTAGCCAGGTTCGTGCATGTTGCTCAGTCATTGGTTTTCTATGTTGGGAGGTGAAGATAGTTTTACAACCTCCTTTTATGTTCGATAAAATCCTGTATCCAGGTAATCATATGATAGTTGAACTTGTTACGCGATCGAATTTCGACTGAGCGTTTGATTTTGTCAGGTTTCATGAACTTCCGCCTTTATTTGCGGTTGTTTTTTGAATTTTCAACTGTTCCATCGAGAACCTCCAGATAAACTGTAGCTTTGCACATAATATTCTTAATTTAATTTAATTTAGCGATTGAATTGGGAGGATGAATCTAGTTTCAGGCAAAATGTTTAGGATTTAAGGTGCTTGAAATTGTATTACGAACAATACTATATTTGCATGAAATTTATCAAAATATTTGCAAACAAAAATTGAATATACTAAAATTAAATTCGAGGCGAAATTCTGAAAGTGCGACATCATGAAATAACTGACTGTTATTTTGAAGAAGGTGGACTTATTATAATTATGACATGCGCAATCAGAAGGTCGCGTGGTAATGTTGGAGACGAAACACCTGTAAAAGGAGCACCTGTCGGGAAGTTAATTAATTAGTAATCTGCTGGTGATAATGTATTACGGTTCTTCAGATGATATTGACAAATATGGATCTGTTTACGGCACACGATATAAAAATGAGTACAAATATGTCCACCTGCAAATGTTTTAAGATATGCCAGGACATGTAAATCGGCTGTAAATGCAGTTTATGTTTCAGAAAAAATATTTTTTTTTTACCCATTTTGTTGTGTACACAGGGACATACAAATGACAATTTTTTTTTATTGCAAATGAACGCAAACTATCAGTCTTATTATTTACTGAAATAAGCAAATTCTAATTCAAAATATTTTAATATGCGTTTTATTTCTTGGGACTTTTCTTTAAGCCAGAAAAATACGTTTGGTTTTATCTTATATTTTTACAAACAGAAAATGAACCAAGAATGACCACTTTTTTTTATTTTCTTAAAGTATTTTCAATCTAATTAAATTGAAAGTATTTTATAAAAGCTATCTTCTTCTAAACAATATAAGATTTTCTGACATCAACACGCATGGTGGTCTTTAATTTTGAAAAAAGCACAAGATAAACTTTTGACAAAGTATAACGTTTTTGCCTTGACTAGAACATATAGAGATTCTAGGAAAATGTGTAAACTGTATTAATATGAAATGGGATGCTATTTCTGAAACTTTGACAGTTTTTGTCTAAAAGTGTGAACACATAATTATCTATTTCTCGTTTTATCCGTTGCTTCTAAAACACTGGTCAATAAATGTGTTAAATACGTCACGTCGAAAAATTACGAAAATTCCCCAAGGTATTCTTAGCGTCAAATTGTATCTTTTCAATATTTCTGTTAATGATTTCCGTCATTTTCAATAACTTGACGCTTCGAAATAAAATGAAAACGGTATTTCAGTTTACGAAAAGAATTTTATTTCTGAGAAAATATGAACGTTATTAAAATAAGAAATTGTGTTTCGATTACCAACGAGAAAATTATCAATCAGCGATTAAATGGCGCATACAAAGGCAGCCATAGGACACTGCACTAACTAGTACGTGTTCATGAATCTTTGTCCTTTGGGGTTTATGGATAGTTTTCGGGTTAGGGTTAGAGTTCTAATTAACATTCATACCACATCTCAAATTGTTTTATACTGCATGTACAGTCCAATGTCGGTGACTAACTAGTACGTGTTCATGAATCTTTGTCCTTTGGGGTTTATGAATAGTTTTCGGGTTAGGGTTAGAGTTCTAATTAACATTCATACCACATCTCAAATTGTTTTATACTGCATGTACAGTCCAATGTCGGTGACTAACTAGTACGTGTTCATGAATCTTTGTCCTTTGGGGTTTATGAATAGTTTTCGGGTTAGGGTTAGAGTTCTAATTAACATTCATACCACATCTCAAATTGTTTTATACTGCATGTACAGTCCACTGTCTCGAAACATTGGCTAGCTTCATAACGCTTGTTCATCTATTTAAGTATCAAATTGAGAATGGATATGGGATATGTGTCAAAGAGACACCAAACGCATACAAAACAGCAGAAGAGCAGAAACAACAACACATGAGTTTCTTTACAATCTTAAGGAGGTAGACCTAGGTTAAGGGAAATAACTCTTAAAATCATCAGTACGTTTGTGTCTACCATTTTTAAAAATATATTCTAAGCTTTTAGGTTACATAGATTATTTTCAATCTATTTCAGGTAAATGCTTAAAATACATTGATGAACTTGACTTTCACAAACGCTTAACTGATTTAAAGAGTTGTCTCCCTGAACCAAGGCCTATCCCCTTAAGCTGCATTTCCAGAAAAAAAAATAACTCAATATTGTTTTGAATGCTTTATCGTTCTAAAGGTGCATGACATATTTGCCACTGGATGTTAAGCAACCATCAATCAATCAATTATATGCCTAAACGAAAAACACTGAACGCTTCTCTTGATGGTTTGTATATTAGTCAGTTATCTACCTTAGTTAAGCCCACTGCCATGTTTTTCACTTAATTTCTCTCTAAACACGTGGTATTCGTTTTCTTAAAAGTAAAAAAACTTATCTGTATAATGTGTTTTCACACTTAATTAAATGAGAGATAAATATCTTCACTATAAAGCAACAATTATGCAAAATTACAAAGAATAGTATCTGGTTATAATTATCTAATACATATATTTTCGTTAATTTTTTTTTTTTTTTACATAAATAAGGCCGTTAGTTTTCTCGTTTGAATTGTTTTACATTGTCTTATCGGGGCCTTTTATAGCTGACTATGCGGTATGGGCTTTGCTTATTGTTGAAGGCCGTACGGTGACCTATAGTTGTTAATGTCTGTGTCATTTTGGTCATTTGTGGATAGTTGTCTCATTGGCAATCATACCACATCTTCTTTTTTATATGAAAAGAAAGCGGTCAACTTTTATTTCTGAATGCTAAAAACAAAATCATTGAAAATATCTGGGTAATTGCATTTTATATAAAGGAAGGAGATTTGGTATGATTGTCAATGGCACAACTATACAACAGAGTCCAAGTGGCGAGAGATGTGGTACGATTGTCAATGGCACAACTATACAACAGAGTCCAAGTGGCGAGAGATGTGGTACGATTGTCAATGGCACAACTATACAACAGAGTCCAAGTGGCGAGAGATGTGGTACTATTGTCAATGGCACAACTATACAACAGAGTCCAAGTGGCGAGAGATGAAGTAACCAATGCGGATCACCATACACCGTACACGGACTTCACCAATAAGAAAAATCCATAACACATTTAGTCCGACAATACTTCACACGAAATATACAACGGCCTGATTAATGACAAAAAAACTACAAAAAAATATAAAGTCCGTTTGGATGTGCTCCTCATTAGCAGGAGGAAGATACAGAAAAGAAGAAGAAGAAGTATAATCGAGAGTAACCAATTAAATGATTATCCCTGAATCACAGGCAACAGCTTATCCCTTCGTAAGTTTTACGGACGCCATCAAGAGTTGGTTGACCGTTGTTGAATATCTTCACAGGTTAACGGATATGTTCCTAATGTCATTACTACAATCCTGTCCCTTTTTTTGAAAATGACCTACCCAATTAGAAGAACTACCGGGTTTTACTAAGATGAGCAACACGACGGGTACCACATGTAAAGCAGGATCTGCTTACCCTTCCGAGGCACCTGAGATAACCTCCAAGTTTTGTTGGGTTTGTGTCGCTAAGTCTTATTTACATTTATGTATGTTTTTGTTAACTCGTATATATTGTTAGATTTTTGTCTGATTTGCTCAGTTTATGCATCTCTTTAATTCAAAACCCCAAGTTCAAAATTAGTGTACCGAATTGTTACTTGCCCTGACAAATTTTTGAAACATTTGTAAGAGATCACAAAATTAGTTAAATTATATTATTCAAGATCAAACCATATCGTGTTCTTGATTTTGAAATATGCTGTCATTTTCAGGTTCAATTAATGATTTTAAGATTCTCCAACTGCTGCTGAATAAACAGGTTGAACGATTCTATCGAGTTGATAAATTTTACATTAATGAAAATAAGAGACATCAAAACCATCTTCCAAAAGGATTTTGAAACTAGATCTCATGTTTTTTCTTGAATCAATACCGTTGAAAATAATTTATAACATCTATTAAAAAAATATACTTCCAAAGAACATGAAAACTAGGTCTCAGGTTATTTCTTGAATCAATTCATCTACGAATTGCTCTGTTTTAACAAATGCACTTTTCTTCGCTTTAAAACTGACATAACCATTAACTAACTTAAGCTTACAAAAGTAAGTACCAAATTGCACTTAATAATTTTCAAAGTAACTTCCTAGAATATTTCTCACGGAAGTCAGAAAAATACTGTCTATTTTCAAAACGTATTGCAAATAAAATTACTTAAAGCGTTTTATGTGGATGTCATAAATTTCGAAAGTAAGAAAAAACCCGAACTTTTTCAATGAAATGATAGTTTTGAGAAGTACAACATGTGTTATCTATATCGTGAAAGGAAGCTTTTATATGTACGAGTTGAATTGATGAGCAATTAGAACGGTATAAAAACCAGAAAAGAAATTATACCCACATTTAATTGTTAGTCAGTTTGCCGTCTGCTTCTGATTAAAGCGCGTGGATGTTATAAACATCAAGTCGACCCAGACTAACACGTACCATAGATGCTTGAAGAGAAAATTTGGAACAAATCAACCGCAAGCTTTTTTTTCATTGATAGTGGGGAAATGTGCTACAAGAATTTACTCTCATCTTAATCAAATTATCTGTGGTTTTGATAGATTATCTCATATACATCATTCTCTGATAATTTAAGTCATATCTTGCGTAAAAGTGAAATCTTGCTAACAACAATTTCTGCTTCGGCAATATTTGACTGATGAAGAATACTATTTGAGACATGTAGAAAATTGATAAAACACAACCTTAAGTTTTAATAGCTTTGCACTTTCTTCTTGTTACAATTGAATTTCAAGATCAGTTCCAATAGCGATGTTTACAAAATTACAAGTAAAATAATGAATTTAACGACAAAACACCTAAAGTAAATTGTCGTCTGCTAAATTCGTTACTATAGTAACATCTTTAAAATATGACCAGTAATTGATTGTTTTTAAGAATCTAACCAAATACGGAGTAAGAAGAATCGATCGAAGACATAATTCTTGACGTCGAGTTTCAAACAGGTTTCAAATTAGATCTAAGAAAATGAGTCACTGCCGAGAGATAGCTTCAAGTGAATCTAAAGAACTTCAAACAGAAAATCAAATTACAATTCAAATATGGAGTTGATTGAATTCGGTCCTTAAGAGAATTACTGAAGATAATACAAGAGAGACAAAGGAGGTAACCATAACGCATAGGAATGCCACGACCCTTAAGAGAATTATTGAAGATAATTCGAGAGAGACAAAGAAGTTCGACATCATGCAAAGGAATGCCACTGGTTGGCATGACAACATAGCGCAAATCTAATAAATTCGCGTGGCACAATAAAATGAAGATCAATTATGTTTTGGTAAATTTTAAGAAAAAATTGCATGTCTGATATTTAATCAAATAAATAATTTTCAATGTATAAACGTAATCAACTTTAAAACAAATAATGAAATAAAGAACACGTGCCCATCCGTTTATAATAACACGGACACTAAATTAAAATAATCACAAATCAACAAGAGCACACTTTTTCATTTGATTTCGCATACTTCAAATTCACATCAAACTTTGAAAACCATGTGAAAATTAAATAATGAGCAAAGCCCCGAAATGACAAATATACACCAATCCAAACGGAAAACTAACGGCTTAATTCAAGTACATAACAATGTACGAAAAACATTTATGTAACACAGCAACAAACGACAACCAGTGAATTACAGGCTCCTGACTTTGGACAGGCACATATATATATACAGAATTTGGCGGAGTTAAACATTTAAGTGGGCACCCACCCCTCCCCTAAAGTGGAACAGTACAACAAAATAAAAAACAAACTATACAATTCAGTTGAAAAAGAATTAACTCATTAGCTTATCACATTCTATGAAAGGAAAGTTACGGAATAAATGATATATATATTTGTTTATAGGGGCCAGCTGAAGGACGCCTCCGGGTGCGGGAATTTCTCGCTGCATTGAAGACCTGTTGGTGACCTTCTGCTGTTGTCTGTTCTATGGTCGGGTTATTGTCTCTTTGACACATTCCCCATTTCCATTCTCAATTTTATTATTGTGGAATAATTTTAAAATATCATGTTTCTGTTGTTTTGTTTTGTTTTATTGTCAATTATTATATTCTATCAATAAATCTTGGAGGTATAGTGCATACATTGCAGGATGTACAACAGTTTGTATGTCGATAGTCTTAACAGAATCAATTATTTAACTCAGAAGCTTTGATAACGACAGTTAGGTTTCCTATTAAAAGGGAATTAACTCAAAATCTTTCGTAAGATTTATGTCCAAAACAGGAAAAGAACCAAAAAAATAAATAAATAATAAATCTAAATGTAAGCATTTATACAACGATACTGATTAAAGATAGTATTACATTCTTGTACTAATTAAATGAAATGGTAGCGTACATACAGACTTGTTCGTCTCTTCATGTCTTCCAAAATACTTTTTTAAAGTTTTAAAAATGCAATCCGGCACAAAGGAAGGTAAAAAGTATTTTGAGAAATTAAATATTGTTTGCAGGTAGAATCGGTTTGAAGGTACTGATACCTTATTAGCGATATCCAGGTGTTAACACTTTGCAATACTATCACCTAAGATACTCTAAATGCACATTATAAAACCTACTAAATTGTATTAAATTATTTAATTACTTGCAATGCCGATAGATATTTGGCAAACGGTCAAAAACTGCAGTGATTGCATAAAATGCAAATCTACGAAATTTGATAGCGAAGTAATTTTAAGTGTTTTCATAAACAGATACGAAAATGGAAGAAGAGTTCGTCTAATTGTTAATGAAAACATATGGAGACTCGTGCATAACAGCAGACGATATGAATGAGATGAACACGAAGAGCAGACGAACATCTGGAGCACGTGAAATATGGCGTGAAATCAAGTTTTACTTCCGGTAATTGAGTATAAAATGGTGCAATCTGGATTTTAATTCATTACATATTTATTTTTGTCTTAAAGGTCAAGAAATATTAAAAACACAAGTGCACTAGTACTATATGAAAGTAAAAAAGATACAAAACATTATTCCATTAACTAGATTCCATCCTTATATTCCTGGAAATCATACTGTACAAATTTCATTTTATTTTAAATATTTCCTGAATCAGAAAATTGAAGATGAGAGACGCTAAAGAAGTGTGAGGATTAAAAACTGCCGCGAACCCTGTGCAACTACAAGAATCGCAAGAAATATAATTGAACCACTCCTCTGATGCATATATATATATCGCGGGTTTCTACATCAATGGGATATTCTTATATTTGCAATATGAAAAGTATGACGACATAATTGACTGAAATATTATCAAAGTAACCTAATAATATCTCTTAGGAACAGTTGACGGAAATTATAAAGTCAAGTGTTATCTGTCACTACTCAAGGAGAAGGTTAAGTGATACGCTTTTTATTCTTTGCATTTTTTCTTCATTCTGGTTGCTGTTTCGTGAGTGTCGTAAATTAACGCGATTTGCGGTAATAGGCTATGTCGTAAAACATGTCATTAAGTAATCCTATAGATATTATAACTAATAGACAAGAACAGAAGTCATCAAAAATGATAATTGATGAATAATGAGTTACTCTGCAGACAATCTTTTATTTATAAAACTCTCGTTTAATGTTCACATCAAAGTAGATAGCAGCTAGACAATAATCTGCGGTTTTACGCATGTCACTGACCAGCTATTTTCAAGTTATTATACACACACGTTTAATTGATCCTACTAATTTCGGGTGGGGGGGGGGGGGGGGGGGTGGCTAGGATGAAATTTGAAAAAAATAGGCAGGATAGGAGTTTTGATAAAAAAAAGGCAGGATGAGAAACTTGTTAAAAAAAAAAGGCAGGATGACAATTTGTGTAAAAAAAGTCAGGATAAACTAGTAAAAAAAAAAGGCAGGACCGAATAGAGTAAAAAATAAAAAGGCAGGACAGAGATTACAACTAAAAAAAAAAGCAGGACAAAATTTTTCATCCTAGCCCCCCCCCATAAAAATCAAATGGTAGCTCCCTTAGTAAAATATGGTATGTTCTATGGCAGACAGTTGGTGTTTAGCGGTAAAGGTTCGGAATCGTACACCAAAAATGACGAACAAACGGGTATGCTGTAGCCGTGAATATATTTTGCGGAAGGACATACCGGTTCACTGAACAGTTTTTCCGACGTAAACTTTAAGTTATATCACTAGGATTATAGAATATGAACCTAATGCCACGATACCATACTAGTGGAATATTTTCAACATATTTTAAAACAAAAGCGTTGTTGCGTTTTCTGTATACATTAAAAGTACAATCACAAAAATACTAAACCCCGAGGACAATTCATAACGGAAAGTCCCAAATTATATGGCAAAAAAAAATCTCAAACACATCAAACGAATGGATAACAACTTCATGTTCCTGACTAGGTACAGACAATTTCTTATGAAGAAAATGCTGGATTGAACCTAGTTTTATAACTAGCTAAACCTCTCACTTGTATGACAGTCGCATCAAATTCCATTATATTGACAACCATTACTTGAACAAAACAAATAGGCATAATAGGTAAAAATGCCTAATATACAGCAGTCAACATATACATTACATATCATACTTTGGATTTTTTTTAAACAGAGCCCCTTTATATCTCTACCCTACTGAACTTTGTTTTTACATCAGTTGCTTGTAAACTTATACATTAAACATTTCGACAAATTTACGAACGAAAAATCTGCATTGGCGTGTAACAAAAATCATTCAAGTCAAACCATCCTTCTAATAATGAATTGAATATATATATGAAGATGTGGTATGAGTGCCAATGAGACAACTCTCCATCCAAGTCACAATTTACAAAAGTGAACCCCTATAGGGCAAAGTATGGTATCCAAAACGGAGCCTGAAGCTTGATACATCAATCCTCCAAAAGTCAATTTATTACAAAACCAAATTAACTTTTGGGCAAAAACTTAAGTTTTCTTACAGCAAGAAATATCAGTTCTCATGTTTTCCTCAAAGTTTACTATGTTCATTAAGAAAGACAAAGTTTATAATCGAAATGCACGCAAGCAAATTAAAAACAAATCTGATTCAAACCACAGAATAATCAACCAAAAACATGTTTATTCTTTAAATATCATTAATGGGTAGTAACACAATTGATCTATTGGTTTTGTAAATGTTATAATGTGATAACCACATAACACGCCATTGTCTTTTAGTTAAACATATTCATTTATAGTGGATTGGAAAACAAGTTATTGCAACTTATATTAATCCGTTTCCACTTTGCCAGTGCGAGTGCTGCCTCGTAGCGGCATTCGACTGCTCTTTCACGAAATCTACAAGGGTGTCTTTTACGTGCAAGAGATATTGCTCTCTCTTAACACTGGTCAGTCATTTATCGTTCCTTCAGACGGACTATCATCGTTTCTCAATACCATAGTCGCAAATGATGTCAAGAGAGAGCCGAAAAATACAGTCCCTGAAATTTCCTCCCCGAAACGGGGATCGAACCAAGAACCTTTGTGTTAGAAATCCGATGCGGTAACCACTACACAACGATTCTCAACTACACCACTGCTTCTTGTAATTTTAGTTGCATATATGGTGTATTTATTATACTCGAGGTACAAAAATATAAATAGCATTGGGTCAATATGATCTGATTATCCTCTGACATTTGTTTACTCATTTTCCTTTAGGTAGATTCATGGTATACCGCCATCTTGGATTGTACAATCACAGTACAAAATCGGTCTAGTTATTTGCCCAAATCAGCAAATTTGGAAACAGATTTGCAATTTAATTGTTAAATTGTTTATTTATATAAAGAAAACTTGTTGATTTATTGTATTACTAAAATATTTTAACAAATATCAACCCTTTTGGTTTTTAAAATCATTTTTTTCCAAATGAGCAATTTAAGGGGAAATAACTTAGTACAAAATTTATACTGGGCTAATAGGGAATTTTTTTATTTTTACTTTTGCAAGAAAACAAGTTCGGTGACACCATATTTTCTTTTTATTTTCTTAAAACATTTTTGTCCTGAAGAATATGAATGGCGAAAAGAGGAAATTGCAAAAACGCGAAATGACCTTAACCGGCCACCATATATTCAGAATTCACTAATTTAAGGTTTTGCATGTATGACAAAATGACTGTGTAGTAAATGCTATGAAACCAATTTTATCTTTTTCAAATAATTTTGAATTGGTTTCGTATTAAATCATGAATCAAGTTACACCATGCAGCGGTAGAATAGTTTAATCATCCACTATAATTATCTGTTAGCAAGGGAACTTTAACTGAATAGGAAGATTGCAATGCTAAATCCCAGTCTTCTTTGAATAATTGTGCGTGTAATAAGTATTTTAACCTCTTATCTTAAATATGTTCGTACAATTTCGTTTATAAATTAACGATACAGGAAGCAAGAATGTTGCGAATAAATTTGCACGGTACTTCTTTGAAGTGATTGTTTGTCTCTCAACGTCCAGAAGCAAATGTCAGACAATATAAAAAAGAAGATGTGGTATGATTGCCAATGAGACAACTATTCACAAAAGACCAAAATGAAACAGACATTAACAACTATAGGTCAACGTACGGCCTTCAACAATGAGCAAAGCCCATACCGCATAGTCAGCTATAAAAGGCCCCGATCAGACAATGTAAAACAATTCAAACGAGAAAACCAACGGCCTTCTTTATGTAAAAAAATAAATAAATTTTAAATTAAAAAAAAATGAACGAAAAACAAATATGTAACACATAAACAAACGACAACCACTGAATTACAGGCTCCTGACTTGGGACAGGCACATACATAAATAATGTGGCGGGGTTAAACATGTTAGCGGGATCCCAACCCCCCCCCCCCTAACCTGGGACAGTGGTATAACAGTACAACATAAGAACGAACTACAAAAATCAGTTGAAAAAGGCTTAACTCATCACAAGTTCTTCAAATACGTCATTAGATCAAAAACCTCGGCACACCACTCAAAGATGGAAGGTAGCTATTTCATCATTTCATCATATGAATGATGTTATATTTATGTTTGTTTTATGTTTGCCATTGAATGTGTACTGCATCCCTGTATATGTTTGAGGGTCTCAGTGAGGGCAAATAAGACAAGTTCAGCCTGTTCATATTACACTCTTTAAATAAACGCCTTATTATCATTATAACTAGACCCGCACACCCGTGATATCGCGGGTTCGTGACTGAATACTAGACCACACCCGTGATATCGCGGGTTCGTGACTGAATACTAGACCACACCCGTGATATCGCGGGTTCGTGACTGAATACTAAACCACACCCGTGATATCACGGATTCGTGACTGAGTACTAGACCACACCCGTGATATCGCGGGTTCGTGACTGAATACTAGACCATACCCGTGATATCGCGGGTTCGTGACTGATTACAAGACCACTCCCGTGATATCTCGGGTTCGTGACTGAATACTAGACCACACCCGTGATATCGCGGGTTCGTGACTGAATACTAGACCACACCCGTGATATCGCGGGTTCGTGACTGAATACTAGACCACACCCGTGATATCGCGGGTTCGTGACTGATAACTAGACCACACCGTGATATCGCGGGTTCGTGACTGAATTAAAGTATATAACTATGCGTAAGCCTTATCTTAGTATTGGTGTTGTCATCTGATAAAGTCGTGCCGATTATTCACAGTTTTCTCTGCTTTCAAAATCTTTCTGTTTGATTCCGTTGACCTGGAACTTATCAATTATTGGTAATTAATTATTTGAAAAACAAAAGAGCCTGGAATGGAGTATTTTCTAATCAACACCATTGTCCTATATAAGTTATAAATACAGTTGAATTCTTTGATTCGCTGTTTTACGTCAGGGCTAACAAATTGAAAACTGTACCTATACGCCTTATTTTAAGTCCAGAGTTTATAGTATTGGTATTGTCATCTTAGAAAGTCATACTGATTAAAATACTACAATAGGGAACAATGAGACAATGATTGGATTTAGTAGTGTCAACCCTGTGGTTATGACCCGTGTATAACAAAATCCTAAATACACCGTTTAATGGTGCGCCTGTCAGATGCGGAACGTACAGATAAGGTAATATAGGTGGCACGGTAGTATTTGCATTCCAGAATTTAGGTTGATCTTTTGTGTACCCTACTTAGGTAAATATATCTAAACAGTGTGATTGGACAAAAAATACAGTATCAACTTAACATACTTTCCTAAACTGAGGGATGAATCAGGTGTAGAAAAATATGAAATAATTTTACATACAGATGAAAATGAATTTTTGAGAATTTTTAAAAATTTTGTATTCACTGCACCGTAAAAGACCTAAAAGTACTAGTGGCCTTAGAATTATAAAAATAGCAAAAAAAGTAAACGGTCATGATACATATTCAAATTCATTTCTGAATAGTAAAATGAAAGTACTTCAGTTAACTGTGAATGTAGAATTTTTTGCAGTGTTAGAAAGTGGTGAAAATTCAAAAAAGGCTATCATTATCCCTTATGGGCCAGGAAATACTACCGTGCCACCTATAGGTAACAGGTGAATATACTATTGGTATCGGTTTAGCCCCGGAACTTGTTAATTATTTGCAATATTAATTATGTGGAAAATAAAATTTTTAATCCACACCATTGTCCTATATTAGCTTTATATAAAGTTGAATTCTTTGATTTGTCGTTTTTTAATTTTACCCCATTACGGCTGACAAATTGGACCTCGTTACTATAGATTTGTTATCATTATCATGTCTATACAAGAGAGAACTAATTACTCTTGATTAAGATTGAAGCTTATAAACAGCCACAACTTTCTATTATCTCAAATTGACAAGAAAAAAAATAATAACACATACCAAGAATAAAAAAACCACAAGAAAAATAGACTGTATGTATACATGTGGAACGCACAACAGTGATCAATCAATCATTCAATATCATTACGATATATAGTCTCGTGTGATTAGTACCTTACTTTTTTTTTTAAATTGCATTGTTCAATGAAGAATGGTTACCTAGCATATTTTTCAACGAAAATCGCCATTTCATGCCAATATGATTTTTCAGGTAAAGCTAGCTTTTTATATTTTTTATAAAAGTAAATATGCTATACCGCCTATCCTATACAGCCTATACAATTGTTATAAATATATTTGTATTAAACTAAAGTTATGTTGCACGTGTTACTATCCAATTTACAAAGAAACAAATCGTATATTTTGGCATGGTAACATTCTTACTTTAAAGAAGCAATGAAAGTGCAAAAACTGCTTTTTGTGCATTCTAGAACAGACATAAAATTTCCGCACAGTACGTCACTTCCGGCGAGTAGTAATATTAGAATAAGTGGCAAGTTTTTTAACTGCTTTTTGTGCATTCTAGAACAGACATATAATTTCAAAAGAAAGATGCAATAAAACAGACAAAATTCTACATTAAAAAGTTATTGATAGGTTTGTTTGTTAGATACTTAACATTTCTTCTGAGTTGTCTTAATTACAGTGAACATGCATTTGGAAGGTGATTACATAATAAAGGTTAAGCATTTACTATGTAGGTCAAGTAATTCCAGAACTCATATCAAATACTGCAAATATGACTTCAATTTTCTGTAATTCGTAATATTTATCTATCAATGGACCTGTATAATTTCCGCTATCGTTAATTAAATTGCGCAGTTTTAGCGTCCTTGGCGCCTTTATCGATCGACAAAATAATAACAGAGAGAGACAATTCCAGATTTTTCAGCAATATTTTTGATATTTTCTTTTATATTGTAAAGAGTGCTGGAACAAGTACCAGAATTGCATTCAAATACAGTGAATAATATCTCATTGGATTCAGAAACGCTGTCAAATTAAAACCTTTTACTAACATCATTTGAATTTCATATTTGCAAACTGCATGGATCCCGTTGTCTTTTATTTGGCTAGAACATTGCCTCTGCTGGACATTGAGCTTTACTTACCATAGGTGTAACATGTGGTGTGCATTCCTTTTCCCGGGTGGTTTGCCCTACTAAACCCAAGTGCAACTCGTGGTGTACGTGACTCAAGGTGTAAACGTGATGTGTGTTGCATAGCAAATGTGTGCATGCTACCCATGCTGTGTGTTACTTACCTCGGGTCTAACCGTGGTGTGCATTGACAACACTGTATCTGTAACAAGTTAAAATATACATATATAAGGACTTACCCCAGGTAATGTTTTCAGTTCGTGTAACTCGTGTTGTGCGTTTATAGCGCTGTCTTTGTTGCAATAAGTTAGGAAGGCACAACCTGTAAGAACAGAAAATGATAACTGATTCGATGAGAAATGGGAAGACACTCAATATAACTATGGGACAGATGGAGAACAATATATTCCCATGCACTTGGTACAGACCAAGCAGAAACGATAGCGTCCATGCGATTGTTCATCAGTAAATATGGCACAATAGACAAAAATGACCGGATATGGCGTAATATCTTATCTCGCTTTTTTCGAGGAACATTCACGGAATGAACATTGATTGATCTTTTCGAGCGCCGCTTGTATTTCAAGCTACGAGCAAATAAGTCGCAGTTAAATTCTGGTTCCTGATTCTCTTTTTTTTTTTTTATTTATGTCCGCATTCTGCATTCTTTAGTTTGTTTCTCAATTTCGGTTCACAGTCACATTCTGTCATATAATTACCGTCCGAACCGCTGAACAAGCATTGACTACGCTCAAGCACCTTCTTATTAATAATATATTTTCAGACTCTTTTCCCCTTATTTTACAAATGAATCATGGATATTGCATAGATCGATGGCATGCATGCAGATCTTTGTTTGGCAAAGGTAAATTTTGAGAAAGTATCGCGGATCATTACGCTGTTACATCTCTAATAATCCTTCAATAACATTTTAAGGAGCCATTTTTATAAACACCAAACATGTAAACGTTAAGGAAAATTGACATGCCAAATGGTCTTAGCATTATTCCTCTGGCTAGCCGGATAAATAGCCACTAGGAAAATAATTGATTGAAAAAGGCTGATTGTAAAGGATGAAAAAGTTCAACGTTAAGTTAATTCATTTTTTGTGACTCTTTTTTTTTATAATTCAGTTATTCATATATCGGTGCAAAAATGTAAACTAGTCCGTTAATTCAGCTGCACATGCGTGAGAAAAGAATAAAAAAATATGTATTTGAGTGTTTGCATCTCGTAATAAGAAATGTTTATGTATATCATAACACGATGGCTTTTTCTTGTTTCAGAAGAGTTCGGCTCCTTAAAACCTCTCGACTGAATAAATAATAAACTTCCATCGTTATGTAACGTACTCAGAAAAGCATGTTAGACGAGTGCGCGTACTATTTATGAATATTCATTCACAATTTCAATTGCACAAGTGAGACATTAATTTCCGTTTTTTGTAAGAACATGGATATAAGTGCTAATTCATAACATGTGCCTTCCTTGACTGAAGTACCACAAAAATTGTTTGATCTCGCGTTAATTAACGGGTGTCTTGAAATGTAATTACCGGAAACGGCTATATTGTTTATCCCGGATGCTCCAGAAAACGTAAATAAAGAAAATTATGTTTATACTAACTGTTAATTGTTGATGATAGAACATGTGAAGCAAAACCTTCAAATCATTGTATTGTAATACCTTTTTTGCCTGCTTCTATAAACGCAAAATTAGGTTTCGCTAGACTGTGTTCGTGATTGCGTCCGTCCATTCGTGTGTCTGTCCTAAAAAAGCGTCCGTCAATATTTTTTCATATGAAAAGAAGATATGTGGATAATTCTCCACAAGAGACCAAAATGACACAGCAGTTATCATTAGCTTATCTATAGGTCACCGTACGGCCTACAACAATGAGTAAAGCAGAGCTTATCTATAGGTCACCGTACGGCCTACAACAATGAGTGAAGCCGAGCTTTTCTATAGGTCACCGTACGGCCTACAACAATGAGTAAAGCCGAGCTTATCTATAGGTCACCGTACGGCCTACAACAATGAGTAAAGCCGAGCTTTTCTATAGGTCACCGTACGGTCTACAACAATGAGTAAAGCCGAGCTTATCTATAGGTCACCGTACGGCCTACAACAATAAGTAAAGCCGAGCTTATCTATAGGTCACCGTACGGCCTACAACAATAAGTAAAGCCGAGCTTATCTATAGGTCACCGTACGGCCTACAACAATGAGTAAAGCCGAGCTTATCTATAGGTCACCGTACGGCCTACAACAATGAGTAAAGTCGATCTTATCTATAGGTCACCGTACGGCCTACAACAATGAGTAAAACCGAGTTTATCTATAGGTCACCGTACGGCCTACAACAATGAGTAAAGCCGAGCTTATCTATAGGTCACCGTACGGCCTACAACAATGAGTAAAGCCGAGCTTATCTATAGGTCACCGTACGGCCTACAACAATGAGTAAAGCCGAGCTTATCTATAGGTCACCGTACGGCCTACAACAATGAGTAAAGCCGAGCTTATCTATAGGTCACCGAACGGCCTACAACAATGAGTAAAGCAGAGCTTATCTATAGGTCACCGTACGGCCTACAACAATGAGTAAAGCAGAGCTTATCTATAGGTCACCGTACGGCCTACAACAATGAGTAAAGCAGAGCTTATCTATAGGTCACCGTACGGCCTACAACAATGAGTAAAGCAGAGCTTATCTATAGGTCACCGTACGGCCTACAACAATGAGTAAAGCAGAGCTTATCTATAGGTCACCGTACGGTCTACAACAATGAGTAAAGCCGAGCTTATCTATAGGTCACCGTACGGCCTACAACAATGAGTAAAGCCGAGCTGATATAACGAATCTCACATTTAATGTTACGTTCGCAGCTTGATAATGTGAGATTGTATATTGATTGTATATTGACTTAGACAGTGGCGGATTCAGAGGGGGGCGTAAAGGGCGTACGCCCCTATTTGCTAGCACTTTTTTTTTGTTGGTAAAATGATTAATAATCAGCCTAGACTTCGGGAATTTTGCCGTGTTTTTCATTTTAATGCGACAATTCTTCACTCATAAAGACATTTTTCGGTCGTATTCACTGTAATATATTATTGATTATGTCAAAGTTATGTAATTCGCTACGGCGGAGTTGACAAGTACGTCGAAAAAAAAACCCGTCACTCAGTCATTTTGAAATTCATGTTACAGTAATACATGTTTAAAGAAGACAACGCAATAGTAAAATAGAAGACAAATAGACAAACAACAGTAAACAAATATAACGTAGAAAACTAACGAATAAGCAACACGAACCCCACCAAAATTCGGGGGTTTATCTCAGGTGCCCCATGAAGGGTAAACAGGTCCTGCTCCACATATGTTTCTTAGTATAATAAAAAGGTCCACTTGTCATATAGAAATACAGGATGAATATGTTATACTCAAACATTAGTCTTCCAGTAAGTATATACAATTTTATACCTAATATACGTTTTATATCAAAGGGAGGGTCAAACAGAGTCCAGTTTTACCTGAAACAATAAGAAAGCTAAGGATGACGCCTTCAAAGCGACAAAGTATTGAGCAAGGACGTATTGACTTCTTTTTCACAATTCCACCCAACAGAAAGTTATACTCTATTACACTCTAAAAAAAACGGGCGTATTTTTTTTTTTGGGGGGGGGGGGGGAGGGTTGCATGTGAATCCCAGATCTGACCGGAAGGTCTGTTCCGACGAACTGATATACTCAATATTTTTTTCAAAGTCCTGACTGCAACCGGCCTGCTCCATGTGTCACCGTTATTCACAACTTCATTTTCGTTTCCGATTCATTCGTAGCCTTTTGATTGATTTGCACCCCTCGCTTCCATTGTTGGGTGAAACATTTCAACCAAACATTTCAATGGATAAAAATTTCTTGTTTGTTTTTCTTCGTGTCGGTCGTATTGTAAATTTCATTGAATAGCCGTATATCTTGTTCACAACAAGAAATCTGTAAAGCTAACTAACCATACAACAAACGGATATTTCCCATGTCCATTTTTACTGACAAATTCCACTTCAAATATATTAAACATAGCTTTGGATCCATTCAATCATTTTATAATAGACAATCAATGTAGAGAATACTGCGCCAAAAATGTCCAGCCCCTACACTTTAACTCAAATGCATTTTACACTTACTTTATGTTTTTTAGCCAAAAAAAGGTCCCAATTTTTCTTTAGCCTCGCTCCGCTTGGCAAAATTTATTACTTCCCCCCCCCCTTTTTCAAAATCCTTGATCCGCCCCTGTAAGATATGCCATGACATGCAAACCCAGCAGTAGTCTTTTTTTGTTACAAACCACATGGAATGTAATTGGAAATTATAATTTAGTTGAAAATAATATGGTGTTAACACATCAGAACAATGGTGGTGATTCTGAAAACTAGAAACTCTTTATCTAAAGGTGAATATTATTCCCCTTTTCCCGAATTAGGTTTAATACCGTATGTGTACTAACTCGAGTAGCACAACGGCTGCTACATGTCGAGCAGAATCTGCTAACCTTCTGGATCACGTGAGATCACACGAGATCACATGAGATCACCACAATATTTGGTGGGGGTCGTACTGCTCAGTTTTTAGTTGTGTTTTGTGTGTCTTTTTCGTTTATAAGCCATGGCGTTGACAGGTTTTTTATGCTTTTTTATAGTTTGAAATGTCCCTTTGTTATTTTTCGCCCTCTTTTATCAGTGGAACTTTTTATTTTTATCAAAGTAACTTTGCATTTTTTAAAGAATCTTATGAATGTTTTACCTGTCAAAAGGTATACAAATCTCGTAACGACCGTTAATGTATCTCTTTTAAACATAATGAATATGCTCTCCTTAATGAAGATAGGAATGTGCAGCCGTCGGCAACAGTTACATCCTTTAATTAGTGATGACGTATGATTGATTAAACAGCGGTGCAGCTATTTATTTTAAATTGTTAAGATATTGCACAAAGATAATAGACCATGTCAAAGGTAAAAACAAATAAATTTTGTAAAATATCATATCTTATTGGTTCCAATGCAATATTATACTTATAATATAATAAACGATGTGTTGTTTATGAGAAAAGTTTTTATTTTGAATAAAGCAAATATTTAATTGTTTGTGTACGTAGAAGAGAGGTTTCTGTAATTTAACTTCATAGCTAGTTATAAATTCAGCATTAAAACTAACGTTCAGTGGCAAATTAATTGCATATATATTCATAAGGGAACATAAGAAACATGCATATCGATCCTGCTTTGAACGGACTCGCTTAGCCGGATTTTTAACGTGTTTGTTCACAATGGTTAATATGGATGTCAACTCTTTATTTAAAAAAAATGGATAGACGTTTTAGATGAGAGGTGAAAGATAGCAAAGGGTTATTCAAACTCATCATTCGAAAATAAATTGACAGCGCAATTGCAAAAAAAAACAAAAAAACCAAAAGACAAACAACAAAATACATAACACAACATAGAAAACTAAAGATTGAGCAACCCTACTAAAGTATTAAAAACGCAGAGTGATTGCAGGTGCTCCAGAATGGTAATTAGAACCTGCTCCACATGTGTTACTTAGTATAATCGAATTTTCAGTCTGTATATATATACAATTTAATTTATTTAAAAGTTAAGCTACACCGAACTATATATTAATCGAGCTTCACTAGAATATATATAGGAAGGGGTGTAATTCAAGAGTCACATTTTCACCCCAAACACCAATATCACCCCATGTTGAGCCTACTAAATCTGAAACATTTCATAAGATACGACAATAGTTGGCTTTTTGTTTACTGCAAATGTAAGGGTTGCATAGAGCAGAGAAGGTTGAAGTAGAAATTCTGTTAAAACTTCCAGCGCTTTTACATTTTATTTTTATGGATTTTTAGAATTAAACATTTCAAACCTGAACTGGATTTATCGTAACTCAATGGATAATAAAATGGAAACCGGAATGTTTACACGTCAACAACAGTTGCATTCTTTAATTAGTTTTCAAGTGTAATTGATTTTCCAGTTCTGCAGATATTTGTTTGGAAGAGTAAAGATACTGAAAGGCGAAAATCTTTCTGTTGAAACGTCAAAACAAACATTCGGTTTATTTGATTGACGGTATTGACTGGCTTCAGTTTGTTTATATAAAAACCAGGAATGTAGGTCACAGAATGTAGGTCACATGAAAACTGCACCATGCAAAATAATATTCTGGGATGCAAAATGTTAAAAAGGAAATTTGATCATAAGAGGATTTAAATATAGAAATGGTATTGTCCACGCAGTTTATATGAAAATTATTCTATTTGTGTAATTGTTTTATAATTCGTCATTTTGCACGTTAGATATAAAAACAGCTTTGTCCATCTCTATCAGCTAAAACTTACAGAGCCATCTTTCCAGACAAGTTTATGGTTAAATCTAGAAACAGCAAGGCAGCCCCAAATATTCTAGTGGACAATAAACAAAACCTTTAAGCCCTGGTCATGATTTGATTTATTTTGCGATATTCAATGACAATCCTTAATTCATGAAATAAATCATAAGGGTATTATAATTCATACACATTTAAAACTAGTATAACACCTCCACATTCTGTTTGTGCCTGTCCCAAGTCAAGAGCTTGGAATTCAGTGGTTGTAGATTGTTGCTGACTGTACATCATAATTGTAATTCGTTCTTTAGTTTTGTACATATATCAGGCCGTTATATATAGTTTCCTTGTTTGAATTGTTTTACATTTTACATTTTGGGGCCTTTTATAGCTCAGTATGCGGTATGCGGGTTTTGCTCATTGTTGAAGACCAAACGATGACCTATAGTTGTTTACATCTGTTTTCATTTGGTCTCTTGTAGAGAGAAGTCTCATTGGAAATAATACCACATCCTCCATATTTTTATTTTTAAATAAGTATTCTACTTTAACTGATCGGAATGAATTATCTCATTTGCAACAACCTTTCTCCACAAATTGTTTGTAATGTATTTTTTTTTATAATTAAATATAAATGAGACTACAATTTTGTATTTTATACTGTATACTTTGAGACAGAATTGTAAGTATTTAAATTTAGCATTTTAAACTCATTAAATGCGTGCATATCACTGCACTTACATCAACCAACTGGCAGTATATTAAAATTCAACAGCCGCATTAATACAAGACAAAGTAGATACGAGAATAAATGGAAAACCAATAAATGAATTAAATGAGTTAGTGGGTCGTCAGGAAGGGAACTAGTAACTAAAAAAAACCTATGTTGTCTTGCAATAGTTCCATTACGAATCTGTAATAGGTCAAATTCTGATTTGTAATATGTCAAATACTGATTTATGATAGGCCCACTGCTAATTTGTAAAAGGTTCACTGCTAATTTGTCATAGTTTCACTGTTAATTTGTAATAGGTCTACTACTGATTTATGATAGGTCCACTGCTTATTTGTAATAGATCCACTGCTAATTTGTAATAGGTTCACTGCTAATTTGCCATAGGTTCACTACTGATTTATGATAGGTCCAATGTAGTTTGGCATAGGTTCACTGCAAATTTATAATAGGTTCACTGCTAATTTGTATAAGTTCACTGCTAATTTGTAATAGGTTCAATGTTAATTTGTAATAGGTCTACTACTGATTTATGATAGGTCCACTGCTTATTTGTAATAGATCCACTGCTAATTTGTAATAGGTTCACTGCTAATTTGCCATAGGTTCACTACTGATTTATGATAGGTCCAATGTAGTTTGGCATAGGTTCACTGCAAATTTGTAAAAGGCCCACTGCTGGTTTGTAATAGGTTCGCTACTGGGTTGTAATAGGTCCACTACTGATTTATGATAGGTCCACTGCTAATTTGTAATAGGTTCACTGCTAATTTGTAATAAGTTCACTACTGATTTATGATAGGTCCACTGCAGTTTGGCATAGGTTCACTGCTAATTTATTATAGGTTCACTGCAAATTTGTAAAAGGTCCACTGCTGGTTTGTAATAGGTTCGCTACTGGATTGTAATAGGTCCACTACTGGGTAGTTATATGTCCACTGCTAATTTGTTATATGTTCACTGCTAATTTGTAATAGGTTCACTTCTTATTTGTAGGTCCAATGCAGTTTGGCATATGTCCACTACTGGTTTGTAATAGGTGGACTAAGAAGAAAAAGTTCTAGCTAGTGTTTATTTACGTGTTACCCCCCTTACATTTGGTATCCAAATAACGACTGGATCGGATATCGTTTGGATAACCCTATGGACAACCGTTTGGTCAACATTAATTTTACATCTACAGTGATAAAAGTAAAAAATGGGAATGTTTTTTTCTTAAAAAGTTTTAAAAAGTTATTAAAAAAGGCCGTGGTTTTTCTTACGGATCTTAAAGGCAATACAATCTGAATAAAAGAAGTTATGGAACCTATATACATGTAGCTACGATTTCAAGTCTAACAAAAAATAGAATAGTACTGGTTCCTTTATTTACAATTTGCACTTTAGGAAGTCCAGTGGCGGATCCAGAAATTTTCATAAGTGGGGGCCCACTGACTGACCTAAGAGGGGGCCCGCTCCAGTCACGCTTCAATGATTCCCTATATAAGCAACCAAATATTTTCCCAAAAAGGGGGCCCCCTGGACCCCCTTCTAAATCCGCCTCTGAAGTCCCTCTTCAACAGTCAATGCCTCGTTTTCGATTGTGATACTCTCTTAAAAATGATACAAGCAGAGAAGGGAAGAAAAGTAATAAATTATCAAATATATCGCTGATATTTAAGAGACTGACATTGGTACTTCATTTTTATAGCTTCTCCGCCTTATGAAATTTCATTATTTAAATTTGTTGAAACTAAATTACTTATTTACTTTATTGATATGAATAACGACCTCTGTATGTATGTTTCAAAGACCTGACAGTTAATTTTTATTGAGAATTCCCACATAAAATAACGAAGATTTAGCATTGATAATTTCTGCCTCAGAAGCTCAGAAGTAATAATCTAGTTAAATGTGTGTTACGAGATGCACTATAAATAATTTTAGAAACAGAGAATGCGAATTGAATTAAAAAGCAATCATAGATAAAATTCTTGAAGGCACGCGCACGAGAACTGCATTCATGAAATATTACACTGAACAATAAGTTAAACCTTTTGATGCTGTTTACAGCTGTCTAGAAGATATCAGAAGATGCAACTGTTGTAAAAGACATTTTTTGATCCTGTTTCAAAAAATAAACAAATACTTTCTGATAGTCTAAATAAAGATTAAAGAATGACAAAAAATGATAAATATCTGCATGAAATTGAGAACGAGGCGGAAATGAAAACATATGAAATAGATAAAATGCCTGTCGTTCACATGCACTATACGGTGTTCAATGTGGAAAGATAAATATACAAATAAAAAGATGTGGTATAATTGCCAATGAGACCCCTCTCCAACCAAATTTACATCTAAGCCGTGTTAGGGGTTGTTATGAGATTGTAGTGCATTTAGTACTTTTGCTACAAGTTGAAGGTCTCTATTAATTATTCTAATGCAACAACGTTTGTAACGTTCATTTTGATTGGATAACGTCACTTTCTTACATGGCATCAATTGACAATTGATGCTATGGGACATACGCGCAAGAGCAGACGGCATATGACAGATTTTAAATACATGTTTTAACGTTGTTTTCTGTCAGTTTCGTTAGAATGGAGATAACAATATTTTTGTTAACGCGTCGCCAGTAAACTTAATTTGCGACCATCAAATCCCCAATTGATGCCGTCAGAGCTTAAAATACAATACAGTTATCTCCTAAGTAGTAGTATAGAGTTGTTCTTTTGCTTAAGGTCGTAAGGACTTTGTGTAGCCTCTTCTTTTTTGATTAAACAACATAACAGACACCAAGGTCCCCTGGAAACCCGTAACTTTACTCCCCCCAAATAATTGACGGACAATAATTGATTGGTAATGAAGGTGTGGAACATCCAAAAATACTTAGGAAATATATGCATGTGTTTACAAAACACTGTTGAAATATTTTATATTTGTGTTACTAGTAAATTAGATGAAGCAGTACCAATTGATCTAACAAGTAAATTAATAACCTGTCAAACGCAGAATGTATAAAGTTAGGTGTACTCAGCTGCTGTCTTAGATCCGTTGTTCTCTCAGTGAAGATAATTAATCTATCAGCCATAATTGAAGACTGATAATGACAAATATCATACACGAGAAAAAAATAAAAACTATTGATAAAACATCGTCCAGAATTTGAAGGTCCAAGAAATTTAAACGTTTCATGGAGCTTTTCTATCGTAACAGTTATTTGCAAGTGCACTTAAGGTAGATAGGGTGTTTTCCTCCATTTTGGATTTTGAAATACTAGAAAACAAGGTCTAGATCTTTGATGAAATGTTCAAATTTTTATAGTAGTAGGTAATTCATGTGTAAGAATTTTCATCATGATATAGAAAATGCCATGTTTGATCATATTTATGATTGTATTTTACAAAAATAAGAATTCTTTTGTTTGATTATTTTTTTTCCAACTTTGTCAAATAAGGGGAGGCAACTCAAATGCAAGGGCAGATAATTCAGATAGTGTTACTTTTACAATAGAATGTGTAAGAAATTTACCTATTTTTATACGTAGCAAGAAAACGAGTCCGGTGACCCCATTTTTTCCTTTTCTTATCTGAAAGAATAATATTGGAGCTATCTTCTCATATTTTATCTCAAAATTCTATGGTGTGGTTTGCGTTTTATGGCGGAAAAAGAGGTTTTTAATGCATAATCTATACAAAATCTTTACAATTTTGCACAACCTGTATTGTGAAAATAAATCCGGTGACCCATTCTTTTTATTAATGTTTTTAAACAAGCAGGATATGAACTACATTTTGGCAAATTATTAAAAGATTCTATGGATTATAATTTAGACACCCCATCTACCGTAAGGAGTAAAGAAATGGCCACAATAAGTGCCGTGAAGAAAAGAGAAGACGCAAATTTATAGAATTAAGCAAGCATGCGGTAAAACAGATTTAAAAAAGGGCGCGCATTATATACACAGCTACTTTTGCATAGGTACTATTTCTGTACTAAAACTTTGTAGTACTGGAAATCTACTTTTAATATTCAGTACTATTTTGTTACTCTAAAATTATTGTAATATTTAGATACCTGTATTTTACAATACTTTATTTGTACTTGAAATTTAGGTACTACAGATTTTTGGTTACTACTGTTACATTTTCAGCATTTTGAAAGTTTTTCTATTTCAAATCTCTTAAAGTTATGATTTTCAAACATGGAATATTTCTACATTGGCTAGAGGTATAGGGGAGGGTTGAGATCTCATAAACATGTTTAACCCCGCCGCATTTTTGCGCCTGTATTGTAATAGAAAAATGCACTTTATTTTTGATTTCATATAGTTCAATATTTAATGCATATAAAATTTAATGTGAAAAATATTTTATAACAAAATATTGTTTAACTGTTATACTGTAAAGGCCAAATTTTCATGTCCAGTTTTTAGTTCAAATAAACTTCACGATGGTCAAACTAACTTTCTTTGGGTCAAATAACTTTCTGATAGAACAAATACTACTTAAATCTTTGTTTGAAAGTGAAGGATGAACAAACAAGTCATAAACTTCGGACAATGGTTCAAGTAGTGACATGGTCAACTTACGTCCATAAATTAACTTTGATAAACTATAGGGCACAAACTAGTACCTTAGTATCATCAATATCTTAATTAAAATTTATAATGTTATTTTATATTATTTTTTATATAGATTCTAAGTTGTGTATTGTTTTATATTAAGGTTAAGAAATATTAATGAATATATTTTGAAACATATTTTGGTAATTTCAAAAGTAGAAATTACAGAAATTAAAGAAAACTCATCTTTTACATAAATGATAATTATGTCCTAGTTCTGGACCATAACTATATTTGGTCACTCTTATTTTAATTTATTGTGGACTAACAATAACAGCTTCATGGCCTCTATGACACTTAGAAATTGGTATATAAGGAAATCAAGTCGCTAAAACATTAATAGCGTATTTCTTGATTTTCTAGGTGAGTCTCTTGGTGTTCGAATTAATTTAGATTAAAAATTATTTTTATTTTTATTTTACTTTGGAAAAATAAGACAAAGTGTATAAATAATTTATATTTTAATTTAAAAAAAAAAGGTTTTATTTAATGGTAATTATTATTGTTATTATATTATATTTAATTTGAATTGTGATATTTAATTATTGTTTTCAATTTATTTTTGACTATAATATTTGTACTGTGAAATTGTATTATAATTATAATGATGTTCTCTTTATTAAATTAATAGCGTATTTCTTGATTTTCTAGTTTGGTTTTCTTTCCGTTGTTGATTCCGGCCTCCTACCGTGAGCCTCCCCCTAGATTGTACCAAAAGGTATTACAATTGTTGGGTACAACGTACATATACACCATTACCAAAAATATCAACACAATATAATGGTAGAGGACTATGTATAGCAACGGAAAAAAACCACAAAAGCCAGGAAAGACACCATCCAATTATAGCCACCATCGACAAATTCAGGAGAAACTTGACTCAGCATTTGATAATTTGGATATTTTCGATAAAACAGACAACGTTGTCACCTTCAAAACAGACAAACCATCATCTTATCCTGTTGAAGATTGTGACAACAATACAACTATTCCTTACGACGATCAACTCTTTTTGCAATCATCGCCAATTCATCAAGGCAGCAGCAACCATTTTCTCTCATCGTGGACCGGATATCCAGTAGCACCAACTCACATCACACCTTTGAGACCTTCCATTATTCGTAGACCAACGATTCCATCTTCTTTTAACACAAGACCACCACCTCCAACAACTAGTCTTCAAACGCCTCAGCACTTTTCTTTAATATATCCTTCTTTACAGACATCGACACCATCTGCAAGTTCCAGTGCCACTTCAATATCAACTGGACATACCGTAACATCTACCATATCCACAGCCGTATCAACATCAATACCAGCCTCTACAACGACTACAAGCACTGGATCAACAATAGGAACAGTTACAGGACAAATAACAACCGCACCAACTTCATCCACCTCTACAATTTCATCAGGTAGGACAGTACAACCTCCTACAAACATTTTTAACATGTCATCTATTTTGAAAATTGAGAAATTTAAAGGTGACAATACTCAAAATCCTGAGACTTGGTTAACTAATTTTAATCAATATTGTAGTTTTTATGATTTAACAAAGAAAAAAAGTGCAGAATCATTTCCTTTCCATCTGGAAGGTCATGCCAAAATTTGGTATGACACTGTTTCAGATTCAAAGAAACACCATTTTGATTTTTTAATTGCTGCTTTTAAAGATCGTTTTAAAGATAAGCAACATCTTTTAGATATAACTATTTTACAAACGCATCAGGGAAGAAATGAGTCTGTGCTTGATTTCTTGTCAAGATTGTTGAAATTGGCTACAAACAGGAATATATCTGATGATATATTGCTGGCGGTAGCAATGAATGGTTTAAAGGCCGATTTAAAAACAATTGTGATGACAAAGGAACCTAAAAATATTGAAGAATTTAGGCATGCTGCAACTTTGGCAGAAAAAGCTATTGATTCAAATGTAAATTCTGTAAATTCCATGAATCAAACTGTTTTAAATGAAATTCATTCATTGAAGGAGCATATCCAATCTATTAATGTAAATAGTACATCTCCAGATACTACCCAACATCAATCTTACCAACCTTCTCAATCTTATCAACCTCCTCAACACTCTGTTTATGTACAACAGCCAATTTATCATACCCCAAGAACACCATATCACACTATGTATCCTTCGAATAGGTATAGGGCACCACAACCTCAACATCAACGTCAACGGTTCAATAGAATGCCTCCTCGCTATCCAGTCAATCAAAATTTCCGACAACCATTTAGATATCAAAATCAACCGCAAGCACCATCGGATAGATGTCCATACTGCAATGGGTATTTTCATAATAGATCCCACTGTCCCGCTAGCAATGTCATGTGCCATCTTTGTAACAAAATTGGACATTTTTCTCAAGCTTGTCTATCTACTAGAAGAACGCAACAACAATAGCAATCAAGGCCTGTTCGAAGAATTTTTACTTTGGACAGGCGTACAAAGTTTAACCAGGTTAAACACAATTGTTCAACTCATGAAAATTCAAAATCTCAATCAAAAGAATTTGTAACAGACATGCATCAATGTCTTATTCCAGTAAATTTTGGCGGTATTCATATTAAAGCACTTTTGGACACTGGTTCAACAATATCTGCTATCAATGAAAAAACATTCTTGAAAACCAAATTTGCAAATACTCGTTTATTACACTCAGATATTAAGCAAATAGTTGGAGCAGGTGGAGCTACTTACCCAGTTAAAGGTCAAATTAATTTAAATTTTACAATAAGCGGAGTAGTTCTTTCTCAAAAATTTTATATTATACCAGCTTTAAGACATTCTATGATCTTAGGCACAGATTTTTGCAAAGAAAAAAGTGTTTGTTTAAATTGGAACACTAATAAATTATCTTTAATTAGAGATTCAGTTACAATCAATGTTGTAAGAGTAACACCAGGTTATGCTAGAGTTTATTGGAAATCAACCATCCCTCCAAATACAATTATGAACGTTTGTGTTAGATTGTCTCAAGCTTTGCCGCATCAAAATTACTTATTAGAGCCATTCAAAAATTTAAAGTACAATTTTTTGACAGCTAGATGTTTAATTAAAAATCGTAACAACAAATGTTACCTTCAGGTTTTAAATCCAACTAATGAGGTCATTACTTTAAAGTCTGGTTTAATTTTAGCTACTCTTAACGAGGTAGACCAAGGTAATATATTTACTTTAGACGAAGATAAGTCTACAAATAAATCCACAAGTACATATATGAATTCAGTACAACCTCAATCAAGCCAAGCTGATATTCAATTTGATTTATCAAAAGCTGATTTAACAGATCAACAAAAACAACAATTGAGATCATTTTTAACACAAAATAGAAATGTTTTTGCAACCAATTTACAAGAATTAGGGAAAACTGATGTTTATAAGCATAAAATTAACACCGGAAATGCTCCACCCGTAAAATCTCGTCCTTATAGGACATCGCCAGCAGCGAAACAAGAAATCCAAAGGCAAGTGGAAGAGCTTCTTAAACATGATATAATAGAACCTTCAACTAGCGAATATAGTTCACCAATTGTCCTTGTTAAGAAAAAAGATAATACCTGGCGGCTCTGTATTGATTTTCGCTCACTTAACAAACAATCAATTCTTCAACAACATCCTTTGCCTCGTTTAGACGATGTATTTGATGCTATAGGCCAATCAAATGCTAAAATTTATTCAAGACTTGATTTGACAACAGCCTATTATCAAATGCCAATGGACGAACACTCAAAACATAAAACAGCGTTTATAACTCATGATAATCTATATCAATTTAAGAGAATGCCTTATGGTTTGAACAACGCTTGTCAAAGTTTTCAATCTTTAATGACACAAGTTTTAAGAGGTTTAACATGGAAACATTGTTTAGTGTACGTTGACGATGTTATTATTTGGTCAAAAGATTTTGAATCACATTTACAACATTTAGATTTAATTTTTCAAAGGCTAAAACAAGCAAATTTAAAATTGAGACCTAACAAATGTGATTTTGCTCAATCAGAAATTCTTTATTTGGGACACATCATTTCTAAAGAAGGTATTAAAGTAGACACTTCTAAAACAAAAGCTGTTGAAACTTTTCCGATTCCAAACAATCAACATGATGTCCGCAGTTTCTTAGGTTTATGCAATTACTATAGGAAGTTTGTTAAGGGTTATGCCAAAATTGCATCACCTCTGAATAGACTTCTTACTAAAGATACTCCTTTTAAATGGACTACAGATTGTCAAAATGCTTTTGATACGTTAAAGGAATCTTTAACATCAACTCCAGTTTTAAATTTTCCAGATTTCAATAAACCGTTTATAGTATCTTGTGACGCATCTGGTTCCGCAATAGGTTATATTTTATCACAAGTAGGGGATGATGAAAAAGAACATGTCATTGGATATGGGGGTAGAGCATTGTCCCCAGCAGAAAAAAATTATACCGTTACAGAACAAGAAATGTTAGCATTAGTATCAGCAGTCGCGTATTTTCACGTGTATCTAGCTACTAATAAATTTACTATTTACACAGACCATAAAGCTTTGACTTGGTTACAAACTATTAAACACACAAATTCAAGATTGATAAGATGGGCGTTAAAACTACAGGAATACAAATTTGACGTTATACATCGTTTGGGATCACGAAATCAACATTGTGATGCCGTAAATTATCTCCTGTCGTATAATTTCGACCCTTTTGTATATGACACCCTTTATGTTAACTGTATTATAAATATTATTGAAAATGAGGTAGATATACCTTACAATAGTTTGCCCTCTTCTATGTCTTTACACATAGACTATTTCGAACAATTAAACAAATCTTATATTAGACAGATAAATAACTACTTGCGTTAAATTATAAAATCTGTCATTTTTAATATCATATTATGCGACTTTCATTTATTCTTTAGTCATGTTTAGTTTATCATTATTACAAAGGATTAAGACTATTTCAGTAAAATCCCCATTAATTGTTAATTCCTAAATCGCCTACAATAAATTCAAGTGCGCGGATAAACGCGAAAACTTGTATAATACAAAAAAATGTATTAGCTCAATGCCATTATCAAAAATAGACATATTATAAAAGAATTCAATGTGGTATTACCCACTATATCCAAACAATGGAAAAAAATAAGTCACTTGTATTTTCATGAAGGAAAAAAATCGTTAACGAAAATCAAAAGTTAACTAGATCTTAATTTTATGACACTTACAATACAATAGTTATTGTATTTTGTCATTTAATTGATATCATTATGTACATCTGTAAATATTAAAGGCCTTTAAATCTTCAATGTATGTGTTATAATTATTGTATTTTTTTATATATTTAATAGGTATATTATGTGTGCTTTTTGTGTATTTGTGTATTTCATTGCATCATGTTTATAAAAGAAAAGAAAAAATGGAAAAAAATATTATGAAAAAAAAATAAAATTAAATATATCTTGTTTATTATTGTGAGTTATTTTTTTTGTATATGACTTATGTTTTTAGATTGATGGAACAATCTCCTTTTCAAAGGGAGAGCGATTATTGTAATAGAAAAATGCACTTTATTTTTGATTTCATATAGTTCAATATTTAATGCATATAAAATTTAATGTGAAAAATATTTTATAACAAAATATTGTTTAACTGTTATACTGTAAAGGCCAAATTTTCATGTCCAGTTTTTAGTTCAAATAAACTTCACGATGGTCAAACTAACTTTCTTTGGGTCAAATAACTTTCTGATAGAACAAATACTACTTAAATCTTTGTTTGAAAGTGAAGGATGAACAAACAAGTCATAAACTTCGGACAATGGTTCAAGTAGTGACATGGTCAACTTACGTCCATAAATTAACTTTGATAAACTATAGGGCACAAACTAGTACCTTAGTATCATCAATATCTTAATTAAAATTTATAATGTTATTTTATATTATTTTTTATATAGATTCTAAGTTGTGTATTGTTTTATATTAAGGTTAAGAAAATATTAATGAATATATTTTGAAACATATTTTGGTAATTTCAAAAGTAGAAATTACAGAAATTAAAGAAAACTCATCTTTTACATAAATGATAATTATGTCCTAGTTCTGGACCATAACTATATTTGGTCACTCTTATTTTAATTTATTGTGGACTAACAATAACAGCTTCATGGCCTCTATGACACTTAGAAATTGGTATATAAGGAAATCAAGTCGCTAAAACATTAATAGCGTATTTCTTGATTTTCTAGGTGAGTCTCTTGGTGTTCGAATTAATTTAGATTAAAAATTATTTTTATTTTTATTTTACTTTGGAAAAATAAGACAAAGTGTATAAATAATTTATATTTTAATTTAAAAAAAAAAGGTTTTATTTAATGGTAATTATTATTGTTATTATATTATATTTAATTTGAATTGTGATATTTAATTATTGTTTTCAATTTATTTTTGACTATAATATTTGTACTGTGAAATTGTATTATAATTATAATGATGTTCTCTTTATTAAATTAATAGCGTATTTCTTGATTTTCTAGTTTGGTTTTCTTTCCGTTGTTGATTCCGGCCTCCTACCGTGAGCCTCCCCCTAGATTGTACCAAAAGGTATTACAATTGTTGGGTACAACGTACATATACACCATTACCAAAAATATCAACACAATACCTGTCCCAAGTCAGGAGCCTCTGGTCTTTGTTAGTCTTGTATTATTTTAATTTTAGTTTCTTGTGTACAATTTGGAAATTAGTATGGCGTTCATTATCACTGAACTAGTATATATTTGTTTAGGAGCCAGCTGAAGGACGCCTCCGGGTTCGGGAATTTCTCGTTACATTGAAGAACTGTTGGTGACCTTCTGCTGTTGTTTTTTCTATGGTCGGGTTGTTGTCTCTTTGATACATTCCCCATTTCCATTCTCAATTTTAAAATTGTATTATTTCTGTACCAAAATATTTAGTACAAATCAAGTACTGTAAAATACAAGTGCCTAAATATTGCAATAGTTTTAAAGTAAAGAAATAGTACTAAATATTAAAAGTAAATTTCCAGTACTACAAATTTTTAGTACAGAAATAGTATCTATGCAAAAGTAGCTGTGTATATAATGCGCGCCCTTTTTTTTAATCTGTTTTACCGCATGACGTAATTTGTTCATAATAACTTTCATAAAAATGACATAGCAACTCAATTTCTATTGTATTTGTTCAAATATTGACCATATGTTTTTTTTTCAAGGATCTCCAGTCCAACTTTAAACTAAACTAACGATGATGAAAAACTTATGTATGACATGAAGGTAAACGATACAGCAACATAAAATCTAAAACACATCTCAATGATTCTTGTAGTTAGAGGATTATATTGTATACAATCGTAAAGATGAAATGGACGATACTTGCGTTTGGATAATTTTGTTCCAAACATTTAACAGTGGATGGATAACTCAATAGGTTCAGTGGCAAATATTTCATACATATTCAGGATGATTCTAACAGTGAATAAATTTAAAATATAACAATCTAGTATATATATATATATATCTTTTTTATCAAAATTATTAGCCTTAATTACTAGACTCAAAAATGATGTATACAATAAAAATTTGTTGAAACATTGAAACATTGAAACATTGAAACATTTAATTTAACTAAAGGTCTCACATGATACATGAGATAGTACAACAATATAACAATTATGAAATAATCAATGAATTTCAACGGTAGTATCGTGTCAATTTACTAGAGTTGTCTTTCTTTTGCTAGATCATTTCTATTTCTATTTCTTCAAAATCGATACTGGTGCTGTGTTAATATCACCCTGATGCTGTGGTACAGGGGCCGGTAACAAGAAATTTTATTAAGAGAGGTCGTAAGTATTGAATTAAGGAGAAGATAAGATCATTCTAAGATCATTCAAAGAGTGTAAATCAAAGCTCCCTCAGGTTGTTCGTAGATCGGTCTTATTTCCCCCTTAAGTTGCATCGTAATAGTTTTCAAGTTACTAGTTCTTAATAATTTTCTGGCGTCTCCGTTTTTGGATCCTCCCGTAGAAATTAGAATCACCTTAAATGAATCTTAAAAACGTTTTAATGAACGATAAAATGCGCATAACAATCAACTACCCATTTAACCTTAAGGAAAATAATTCTGGCCTCAGACCACCATTATTCATTCTTCCCCTTTTTTGATAAAAGTCAATTTGAATTAAAAAATTTGCACCGCTTCAAACATGAAATTAATTCAACTGCTTATAGACCATTATTATTCTAATAAAAATATGCTTGTCTCAGGACAATCCATCAGTACTTTTTCTTTTGAGTGCCCTATTATTCACCAGGCAATTGGTAGGATTTAAATCTTGTATACATGACGTAGGCTTATCTTTCTATCCTACTTTCATTTCGGTCAAATCACTACTTTAATGGTTTACTTTTATAAATTGTTATTTGGATAGAGAGTTGGCTCATTGACACTCATACCACTTTCTTTGAAAGCCTTCTTACAAAAAATAAAATCACAAAAATACTGAACTCCGAGGAAAATTCAAAACGGAAAGTCCCTAACCAAATGGCAAAATCAAATTAATGATAAAACACATCAAACAAATTGGCGACACTTGTCATATTCCTGACTTGTTAGTACAGGCATTTTCAAACTGTAAAAAAATGATGGATTGAACCTGGTTTAAAGAGCTGAACCTCTAACTTGTATGACATTCTTATCAAATTCGATTATATTGATAACAATGCGTGAAAAAAACAGACATAATAGGCAAAAATGTCAAAAATAGGTGTATAAAATCAACACGAAACCCGCTAAAAACTAGGGAAGATTTCAGATGATCTGGAAGGTTAAGCAGATCCACGTGTGGCGCCCGTCGTGTTGCTCATTATGTTACAAAGCCGATAAATAGTCTAATTCGTTAGGTCACATTCGTGAAAAGGGAATGGGACTGTAGACATAATGAACATATCCGATATCATCTGTATAACGGATATTCCATATTGGTCAACCAACTCATGATGGCTTCCGTAAAATTTAAGGTGTGGTGATTTAAACTTCACCATTTGGAACTCTTGGTTTAAAATTGAAAACGGTCACAAATTTCTCCTTGCTTTATATTTAACACTTCTCTCAACAAGCCAAAATTGTAATGATTTACAATTAAGAGAAACTACCACCCTCCAAACACATGGCCAAGAAAACACTGATATATAATTTCCTATTCAGATGAATTAATGATTAGAATAAAAAAGTTCTAAGGTTCACGTATTAACATTTTTAAGCAACTTGTTCTATTATAAACAAGTGAATGTACAACTAAGAGTAGTCGGGACCACTCTTACAAAAAATATTAAGTGAAGCTTTTGCGAATTGTTCTTGGTACACCACTAAGTTGCTAAGTTTGTTTTAAGAACACTTAATAACTGACCAAAATTTAAGAATGATTTTGTGTTACCGGAATTAGTAAGATCGCTTTAAGGTAGGCGTAAGAATCGGTCTTAAATCATGCACTTATTCAAAACATTAAGGGCTGTCAATCATTCTAAGATAGGTCTGAGGTTGGGTCTTGTTACATTCTTAAATCTTAAGACACCCTTTAGACGTTCGTAGGACATAAGAATGCTTCTTGTTACCGGCCCCAGTTCAATAAACAGTTTATCATACTTATGTAATTGTATAGATAAATCTGTCGACATATCATCTGCACACTCCTGTGCTGTATAGCAAGTGACTAAGGTGCAAAGCCGTTTGTCTTTAAATACTCGCCAATATAAAATTTATGCATAGTTTACATTAAGATGTGTCGGGTAGAAATCGACATTATGCATGCACCGCATACATGTACCTTTGAAAACTATCCACATGAAGGATTTTGGAGCATTCAAATACGTATTGAAAGATGAATTTTGATCTATACTACAAAGTAACGTAAATAAATATTAGCCGTTATTTTGTCTTGGACGGAAATTGTTAGCACTGCCTCGCATTAGCTTCATTAAGTTTTACCAATCATTTTTTATATCTTCATGCCATTATTAGCTTAACATGATACATCCAGGTATTCCAAACAGAGTTTTGAAAACAATTGTTAGATAGAATGAAATTCAAAACAGTGTGGCTGTGGCCATTGATTGACACATTAAATTCATCCATTGACTGGGACAATTTAGGTGAACGTTTGTATGTAACGACCACTGCTCACTATGTACTTTTTAAAGACACTTAAACTATTGGGTCACCAAAGGTTCTCAACACCTTAATAAAGTAATTCGAAAAACTAATCAGAAATAACACGATGTTTTGATTTATATCAATTATATAAAACAAAACATAAATGTTATTCCTGATTAATTTTTTGAATTATTTTATAATTAAAGGCGTTAAGAAACCTTTGGTGACCCCACAGTTTAAATGTCTATCGTAGGTACGTCGTGAACAGTGGTCGTTACAGACAAACGTTCATGTAAATTGTCCCAGTCAATGGATGAATTTAATGTGTCAATCAATGGCCATAGCCACACTGTTTTGAATTTCATTCTAAAAAGGATGTGATATGTATAGGTTTCAATGTAGCTTTCATCAGGCCTTCAAGTCATTAGTTTTAATTTGGACTAACAGTAGTCATATGATAACATAATGTTTTAGTAAATTTAAGTTGAGAGTTTAAACAGCCATAGATGTTCGTCTGTTTTGGTGTTTCTTAACGTAACTGATATTGATGTCATCACGAGTGGCCGATGCTAAACGATTAGTATATTTACTATTGACTGTATTACACATTTACTTGTAAACGCGCGTCTGGCGTATATACTAAATTTAGTCCTGGTATCTATGATGAGTTTATTTACCACCACTGGGTCGATGCCACTGCTGGTGGAGATTTATTTCCCGAGGGTATCACAAGCCCAGTAAAAAAAAAGTGCTGACATGAATTTTCATTTTTTATGGTTATATTAATAAATTTACTGTTTACAAATTTTTGATTTTTTTTGAAATACTAAGGCTTTTCTACCTCAGGCATAGATTACCTTAGCTGTATTTGGCAAAACTTTTAGGAATTTTGGTCTTCAATGCTCTTCAACTTCGTACTTTATTTGGCCTTTTATCGGGTTTTTTATTCGAGCGTCACTGATGAGTCTTTTGTAGACGAAACGCGCGTCTGGCGTATATACTAAATTTAGTACTGGTATCTATTACACATTTACTTGTATTTAATACTAAGTACATACATGTATAACGAAATTTATTTTCCTACACTTTAGAAATTGTCCAACTTGATGACAATGACAAGTACATAAAAAGTCTTAAGTACTTAAATGCATCAGATGATGTTACATTGATTTAGAATCCCATGTCTTCTTGATATCAGACTGAGAGGGTAATTCTATTCAAGGAATCGATACTAATTAGTCCACAGTGAGATGTGCTGATTGTGCAGGTTACAATATGATGTTTTGTATTGTATTGCATAACTAAATTAAAATATGTGTGTAAAGATCGTATTTTACGAGAACAAACTATGGACTTTACTGATTGTTGAAGGCCATTCAGTGACCTAAAGTTGTCGATTTCTGTGTCTCTTGTGGAGAGTTGCCTACTTGGCAGGCATGCCACATCTTCTTTTATAATTATATTTGTCATTTGGTCTCTTGTGGAGAGCTGTAAATACTATCTTCTTTTTATATCTATATTTTCACACACTGCATGTTTTATGCTCAATAGCAAAAAACACATTTAATAAAGCGATACATTGCTGCTTCTTGTATATTGTATCAAAGATTACAAAATAGGAAGTGCTGTCGCACCGAAACGGATTGTATTAGAAGTAATGTCTGCGTATTATCATCAGACTAGATTACAGAGGAAAGTCAGATTAGTAAGTTCTATCACCATTACGGTTTATATGAGTGGTCTACGTATTATCAAAAGACGACCTTAAAGATGTAAGTCTAAGTGTTTGTCTCCGTTAAGGAATCGATACTAATTATCCCATAGTGACAAGTGCTGATTGTGCAGATCACAACGTTTTGTATTGTGTTGCAGAACTAAATCAAAATCAGTTTGTAAGGATAGTATTTTACGTTGGAACACAAACAGCATATATTGCCAATAAAGCGGAAGCATGATAGAGGCAGGAGCGTTCTGTGAAAGAGGAGAAAGGACTACTAACTCAAACGTTCCTGGTTCGATTCCCGTTCCGGCTCTCCCTTGACACCATTTTCGAGTATGGTATTGAGAAAACGATGATAGGACGTCGGAAGAGGACGATAAATGGATGACCCGTGTTAAGAGAGAGCCATATATCTTGCACGTTAAAGACACCCTTGTAGATTTCGAAAAAGAGCAGGCCTTTGCCGCTACAAGGCAGCAATCGCACCCCAAAAGTGGAAAGGGATTAATATAAGTTGCAAAACTTGTTTTCCAATATACTATATACATGATAAATAAATATATTTAAACTAAGAGGAGAAAGACGTATCAAGTTCGTAGAACTTTTTAACAATCGTAAAAACTTTGAAACATCGTATGCTCCTTTAATGATGATAACGGTAATGAGTTGGTAAACGTACGCTTCGACGAATGCACGTTGGAAGGATTTTGCTGTTTTGCAAGTTCGAATAGTTATAGTGTCAGTATTGTTGTGGCCTTATGACCTACTGGGGATGAAGAGGCTAAGTTAGTTATATACAACCTTGAACATAATAGACATATAAAATGAACAAATGAAAAAAGAGTGAAATACGTTTCCCTAAAAAAAGTCGTCCTTTGGCGCCACAACTCATTTGCGCTGCACCCTAGTTAGTAAAATACCTATTATCATTTGCCCTAAAAATGAAGTATCCTTTGCGTTATTCTAATATAATTTTTGCAGAGATTAATATTTAAACTAGTCTTAATGACCGACAGTTTTCTCTTGACTGAATGTTGATATGTTTAACCTTTTCAACCGCTGATACTTTTTTTGTGAATTATGTCTTTTGTAATGCATTAATCAATTCAAGTAATGCATAGGATACAACAATCTCCGGCGCAGAGATCACATATCCGTTCCGTTCAATACTTTGTAACACTACATATAAGTGCAGTATTGCAAAGCATGTATGGAACGGATATGAACTCTGCGCCGGAGATTGAAGATACAAATGTTGTAAATACTTTTGACAGCTGAAGAGTTTAGTAAAGGGACGATCATTTCATATTTTGTTTACGTTTCATTCATGCATTTTGTTCTGCAAAATGTTCATTTTCAGCCTGGGTGTCTTGTTCAAAGTTATTTATTTTCAATTCTAACCAGGCCACGTCACTCATTTTCAAAACTTTAATTATCATTAGACATGGCTCGGTATTTATACTTCATGTCATTGTGCTTTTGTCATTTTTAGCTCACCTTTCCAAAAGGAAATGTGAGCTTTTGCCATCACTTGGCGTCCGTCGTCGTCCGTCCGTCCGTCCGTCGTCGTCGTCTGTCGTAAACTATTTCAAAGATCTTCTCCTCTGAAACTACTGAACCAATCAAACCAAACTTCATCTTATCGATTCCTAGGGTATCTAGAATAAAGTTTGTGTTTTAATTCCCATTTCATAAAAAAACATGGCCGCCATGGCTAAAAATAGAACAATGGGGTAAAATGCAGTTTTTAGCTTATAACTCAAAAACCAAAGCATTTAGAGCAAATCTGACATGGAGAAAATTGTTTATCAGGTCAAGATCTATCTGCCCTGAAATTTTCAGATGAATCGGACAACCCGTTGTTGGGTTGCCGCCCCTGAATTGGTAATTTTAAGGAAATTTTGCTGTTTTTGGTTATTATCTTGAATATTATTATAGATGTAGATAAACTGTAAACAGCAATAATGTAATGCTTGGGGTATACAATGTTTTTTTTTTATACTTTCATCATAAATTATATTATGAACACGAGACAAACGAGACATTTCAGTGTGTCCACTCTTGTTTTTGCTTTTGAAGAAGATATGACAGAATCGAAGAACCATTTATATAAATTGATAACCAAAATAATCATTCATGGAAGATTTAAGCAAAAAATTTAAGGTGAGCGATTCAGGCTCTTGAGAGCCTCTTGTTTGGTATTCTGTCTTTTATTTTTGCTAACGGTTTTATCTTTAGAGTGTATACATGCCATTTGCTTTTCTTTTGTGACATAATAGTTCTTTTTATAGTGATAAAGATTATAAAACAAAGTTGACTGCTGTACTTTAATTTTTGACGTTTTTACTTATTATGTATATGTTGCTAACACATTGTTTTCAATATAATGGGATTTTATGCGGCCGTCATACAAGGAAATGTCAAGCAAGCTCTTAAACCAGGCTTGACCCGCCATTTTCTACACATGGAAATGTTTGTATATACCAAGTCATGAATATCACAGTTTTTTTTCCTTATCGTTCGTTGTGTTTGAGCTTTTAATTTTGCCATTTGATAAGGGACTTTTAATTTTGCCATTTGATAAGGGACTTTTAATTTTGCCATTTGATAAGGGACTTTTAATTTTGCCATTTGATAAGGGACTTTTAACTTTGCCATTTGATTAGGGACTTTGAATTTTGAATTTTACGCTGTCTTTGGGTTCCATCATCTTCTACTTCCATATATTAAGAACTGTTCACATTTAACATGTTGCACATTATGGCAAGTTGCGTATGTTTAACGATATTGTTAATATACATTTTGTAGTTCGTTGGAAGTGTTGGTGAGATCCTGAATAACTTTAGAGTATTGTAGTTAGTAAGTAAAACCGTCTGGAACTTCTTGTTGTCTCTAGCTGGTATAAGGTTTTATTGGCTTTTGAATATAGTTGATTTTGTCTCTAGCTGGTATAAGGTCTAGTTGGCTGTTGAATGTAGTTGATTTTGTCTCTAGCTGGTATAAGGTCTAGTTGGCTGTTGAATGTAGTTGATTTTGTCTCTAGCTGGTATAAGGTCTAGTTGGCTGTTGAATGTAGTTGATTTTGTCTCTAGCTGGTATAAGGTCTAGTTGGCTGTTGAATGTAGTTGATTTTGTCTCTAGCTGGTATAAGGTCTAGTTGGCTGTTGAATGTAGTTGATTTTGTCTCTAGCTGGTATAAGGTCTAGTTGGCTGTTGAATGTAGTTGATTTTGTCTCTAGCTGGTATAAGGTCTAGTTGAATTTTGAATGTAGTTTTTATGTCTTTAGCTGTTATAAGGTCTAGTTGACTTTTGAATGTAGTTTTTATGTCTCTAGCTTGTATAAGGTCTAGTTGGCTGTTGAATGTAGTTTTTTATGTCTCTAGCTGTTATAAGGTCTAGTTGACTTTTGAATGTAGTTTTTATGTCTCTAGCTTGTATAAGGTCTAGTTGGCTGTTGAATGTAGTTTTTATGTCTCTAGCTGGTATAAGGTCTAGTTGACTTTTGAATGTAGTTTTTATGTCTCTAGCTGGTATAAGGTCTAGTTGGCTGTTGAATGTAGTTTTTATGTCTCTAGCTGGTATAAGGTCTAGTTGACTTTTGAATGTAGTTTTTATGTCTCTAGCTGGTATAAGGTCTAGTTGAATTTTGAATGTAGTTTTTATGTCTTTAGCTGTTATAAGGTCTAGTTGACTTTTGAATGTAGTTTTTATGTCTCTAGCTTGTATAAGGTCTAGTTGGCTGTTGAATGTAGTTTTTATGTCTCTAGCTGTTATAAGGTCTAGTTGACTTTTGAATGTAGTTTTTATGTCTCTAGCTTGTATAAGGTCTAGTTGGCTGTTGAATGTAGTTTTTATGTCTCTAGCTGGTATAAGGTCTAGTTGACTTTTGAATGTAGTTTTTATGTCTCTAGCTGGTATAAGGTCTAGTTGGCTGTTGAATGTAGTTTTTATGTCTCTAGCTGGTATAAGGTCTAGTTGACTTTTGAATGTAGTTTTTATGTCTCTAGCTGATACCAGGTCTAGTTGACTTTTGAATGTAGTGTTTATGTCTTTAGCTGGTATAAGGTCTAGTTGACTTTTGAATGTAGTTTTTATGTCTCTAGCTGGTATAAGGTCTAGTTTGCTGTTGAATGTAGTTTTTATGTCTCTAGCTGGTATAAGGTCTAGTTGACTTTTGAATGTAATTTTTATGTCTCTAGCTGGTATAAGGTCTAGTTGGCTGTTGAATGTAGTTTTTATGTCTCTAGCTGGTATAAGGTCTAGTTGACTTTTGAATGTAGTTTTTATGTCTCTAGCTGGTATAAGGTCTGGTTGACTTTTGAATGTAGTTTTTATGTCTCTAGCTGGTATAAGGTCTAGTTGACTTTTGAATGTAGTTTTTATGTCTCTAGCTGGTATAAGGTCTAGTTGGCTGTTGAATGTAGTTTTTATGTCTCTAGCTGGTATAAGGTCTAGTTGACTTTTGAATGTAGTTTTTATGTCTCTAGCTGTATAAGGTCTAGTTGACTTTTGAATGTAGTTTTTATGTCTCTAGCTGTATAAGGTCTAGTTGACTTTTGAATGTAGTTTTTATGTCTCTAGCTGTATAAGGTCTAGTTGACTTTTGAATGTAGTTTTTATGTCTCTAGCTGGTATAAGGTCTAGTTGACTTTTGAATGTAGTTTTTATGTCTCTAGCTGGTATAAGGTCTAGTTGGCTGTTGAATGTAGTTTTTATGTCTCTAGCTGGTATAAGGTCTAGTTGACTTTTGAATGTAGTTTTTATGTCTTAGCGGGTATAAGGTCTAGTTGACTTTTGAATGTAGTTTTTATGTCTCTAGCTGGTATAAGGTCTAGTTGACTTTTGAATGTAGTTTTTATGTCTCTAGCTGGTATAAGGTCTAGTTGCTGTTGAATGTAGTTTTTATGTCTCTAGCTGGTATAAGGTCTAGTTGACTTTTGAATGTAGTTTTTATGTCTCTAGCTGGTATAAGGTCTAGTTGGCTGTTGAATGTAGTTTTTATGTCTCTAGCTGGTATAACGGTCTAGTTGACTTTTGAATGTAGTTTTTATGTCTTTAGCTGTATAAGGTTATTTTGATTATTATTCTTAGCTGTATAGGTCTAGTTGACTTTTGAATGTAGTTTTTATGTCTTTAGCTGGTATAAGGTCTAGTTGACTTTTGAATGTAGGTTTTTTATGTCTTTATCTTAGCTGGTATAAGGTCTAGTTGACTTTGATGTATTTTTATGTCTTACTGGTATAAGGTCTATTGATTTGAATGTAGTTTTTATGTCTCTAGCTGATACCAGGTCTAGTTGACTTTTGAATGTAGTTTTTTATGTCTCTAGCTGGTTATAATGGTTCTAGTTGGCTGTTGAATGTAGTTTTATGTCTCTAGCTGGTATAAGGTCTAGTTGACTTTTGAATGCAGTTTTTATGTCTCTAGCTGGTATAAGGTCTAGTTGGCTGTTGAATGTAGTTTTTATGTCTCTAGCTGGTATAAGGTCTAGTTGACTTTTGAATTTAGTTTTTAGCTCACCTGGCCCGAAGGGCCAAGTGAGCTTTTCCCATCACTTGGCGTCCGGCGTCCGTCGTCGTCGTCGTCCGTCGTCGTTAACTTTTACAAAAATCTTCTCCTCTGAAACTACGGGGCCAAATTAAACCAAACTTGGCCACAATTATCATTGGGGTATCTAGTTTAAACTAGAGGCTCTAAAGAGCCTGTGTCGCTCACCTTGGTCTATGTGCATATTAAACAAAGGACACAAATGGATTCATGACAAAATTGTATTTTGGTGATGTGTTTGAAGTTCTTACTTTACTGAACGATTTTGCTTCTTACAATTATATCTATAATGAACTTTGCCCATTAGTAACAGAGAACTATATTTGGTAAAAATTTACATAAATTTACCAAATTAATGAAAATTGTTAAAAATTGACTATAAAGAGCAATAACTCCTTAAGGGTTCAATTGACCATTTAGGTCATGTTGACTTATTTGTAGATCTTACTTTGCTGAACATTATTGCTGTTTACAGTTTATCGCTATCTATAATAGTATTCAAGATAACCAAAAACGGCAAAATTTCTTTAAAAATTACCAATTGGAGGGCAGCAACCCAACAACCAGTTGTCAAATTCATCTGAAAAATTCAGGGCAGATAGATATTGACTTGATTAACAATTTAACTTCTTGTCAGATTTGCTCTAGATGCTTTGGTTTCATAGTTATAAGCCAAAAACTGCATTTTACCCCTATGTTCTATTTTTAGCCGTGGCGGCCATCTTGGTTGAATGGCCAGGTCATCGGACACATTTTTCAAACTAGATACCCCAAAGATGATTGTGGCCTAGTAGTTTCAGTGGAGATTTTGTAAAAGATTACTTAGATTTATGAACTAGAGGCTCTAAAGAGCCTGTGTCGCTCACCTTGGTCAATGTGAATATTAAACAATGGACACAGATGGATTCATGACAAAATTGTGTTTTGGTGATGGTGATGTGTTTGTAGATCTTACTTTACTAAACATTCTTGCTGCTTACAATTATCTCTATCTATAACAGTACTTTCTGTGGAAAATGTTATTGAAAATCTTCAAATTTTAAAAAAATTGTTAAAAATTAACTATGAAGGGCAATAACTCCTTAGGGGGTCAATTGACTATTTTGGTCATAGTGACTTATTTTTAGTTCTTACTTTGCTGTACATTATTGCTGTTTACAGTTTATCTCTATCTATAATAATATTCAAGATAACAAAAAAAAAAACAGAAAAATTTCCTCAAAATTACCAATTCAGGGGCAGCAACCTAACAACCGATTATTCAATTCATCTGAAAAATCCAGGGCAGATAGATCGTGACCTGATCAACAATTTTACTTCCTGTCAGATTTGCTCTTAATGCTTTGGTTTTTGAGTTATAAGCCAAACACTGTATTTTACCCCCATGTTCTATTTTTAGCCATGGCGGCCATCTTGGTTTGTTGGCCGAGTTACCGGACACATTTTTTTAACTAGATACCCCAATTATGGCTAAGTTTGGTTAAATTTGGCCCAGTAGTTTCAGAGGAGAAGATTTTTCTAAAAGATTACTAAGATTTACGAAAAATGGTTTAAAATTGACTAAAAAGGGCAATAACTCCTAAAGTGGTCAACTGACCATTTTGGTCATGTTGACTTATTTGTAGATCTTACTTTGCTGTACATTATTGCTGTTTACAGTTTATCTCAATCTATAATAATATTCAAGATAATAACCAAAAACAGCAAAATTTCCTTAAAATTACCATTTCAGGGGCAGTAACCCAACAACGGAATGTCCGATTCATCTGAAAATTTCAGGGCAGATAGATCGTGAACTGATAAACAATTTTACCCTGCCAGATTTGCTCTAAATGCTTTGGTTTTTGAGTTATAAGCCAAAAACTGCATTTTACCCCTATGTTCTATTTTTAGCCATGGCGGCCATCTTGGTTGGTTGGCCGGGTCACCGGACACATTTTTTTAACTAGATACGCCAATGATGATTATGGCCAAGTTTGGTTAAATTTGGCCCTGTAGTTTCAGAGAAGAAGATTTTTCTAAAAGATTACTAAGATTTAAGAAAAAGTGTTAAAAATTGACTATAAAGGGCAATAACTCCTAAAGTGGTCAACTGACAATTTGGTCATGTTGACTTCTTTATAGATCTTACTTTGCTGAACATTATTGCTGTTTACAGTTTATCTCTATCTATAATAATATTCAAGATAATAACCAAAAACAGCAAAATTTCCTTAAAATTACCAATTCAGGGGCAGCAACCCAACAACGGGTTGTTCGATTCATCTGAAAATTTCAGGGCAGATAGATCTTGACCTGATAAACACTTTTGTCGCGTCAGATTTGCTCTTAATGCTTTGGTTTTTGAGTTATAAGCCAAAAACTGCATTTTACCCCTATGTTCTATTTTTAGCCATGGCGGCCATCTTGGTTGGTTGGACGGGTCACGCCACACATTTTTAAACTAGATACCTCAATGATGATTGTGGCCAAGTTTGGATTAATTTGTCCCAGTAGTTTCAGAGGAGAAGATTTTTGTAAAAGATAACTAAGATTTACGAAAAATGGTTAAAAATGGACTAAAAAGGGCAATAACTCCTAAAGGGGTCAACTGACCATTTCGGTCCCGTTGACTTATTTGTAAATCTTATTTTGTCTGTGGCTGATACCAGGTCTAGTTGGCTGTTGAATGTAGTTGATTTTGTCTGTGGCTGATACCAGGTCTACTTGCCTTTCAATGTAGTATTTTTGTCTCTGGCAGAAACCAGGTCTTGGTGGCTTTTGAATGCAGTTGATTTTGTCTGTGGCTGATACCAGGTCTAGTTGGCTGTTGAATGTAGTTGATTTTGTCTGTGGCTGATACCAGGTCTAGTTGGCTTTTGAATGTAGTTGATTTTGTCTGTGGATGATACCAGGTCTAGTTGACTTTTGTATGTAGTATTTTTGTCTCTGGCAGAAGCCAGGTCTTGGTGGCTTTTGAATGCAGTTGATTTTGTCTGTGGCTGATACCAGGTATAGTTGGCTGTTGAATGTAGTTGATTTTGTCTGTGGCTGATACCAGGTCTAGTTGGCTGTTGAATGTAGTTGATTTTGTCTGTGGCTGATACCAGGTCTACTTGCCTTTCAATGTAGTATTTTTGTCTCTGGCAGAAACCAGGTCTTGGTGGCTTTTGAATGCAGTTGATTTTGTCTGTGGCTGATACCAGGTCTAGTTGGCTGTTGAATGTAGTTGATTTTGTCTGTGGCTGATTCCAGGTCTAGTTAGCTTTTGAATGTAGTTGATTTTGTCTGTGGCTGATACCAGGTCTAGTTGACTTTTGAATGTAGTTGATTTTGTCTCTAGCTGGTATAAGGTCTAGTTGGCTGTTGAATGTAGTTTTTTATGTCTCTAGCTGGTATAGGGTCTAGTTGGCTTTTGAATGTAGTTGATTTTGTCTGTGGCTGATACCAGGTCTAGTTGGCTGTTGAATGCAGTTGCTTTTGTCTATAGCTGGTATAAGGTTTAGTTGGCTTTTGAATGTAGTTGATTTTGTCTGTGGCTGATACCAGGTCTAGTTGGCTTTTGAATGTAGTTGATTTTGTCTGTGGCTGATACCAGGTCTAGTTGACTTTTGAATGTAGTTGATTTTGTCTCTAGCTGATACCAGGTCTAGTTGGCTTTTGAATGTAGTTGATTTTGTCTGTGGCTGATACCAGGTCTAGTTGACTTTTGTATGTATTATTTTTGTCTCTGGCAGAAACCAGGTCTTGGTGGTTTTTGAATCTAGTTGATTTTGTCTGTGGATGATACCAGGTCTAGTTGGCTGTTGAATGCAGTTGCTTTTGTCTATAGCTGTTATAAGGTCTAGTTGGCTGTTGAATGTAGTTGATTTTTTCTGTGGCTGGTATAAGGTCCAGTTGGCTGTTGAATGTTGTTGATTTTGTCTCTAGCTGATACCAGGTCTAGTTGGCTATTGAATGTAGTTGATTTTGTCTCTAGCTGATACCAGGTCTAGTTGGCTTTTGAATGTAGTTGATTTTGTCTCTGGCTGGTATATGGTCTAGTTGGCTGTTGAATGTAGTTGATTTTGTCTCTAGCTGATACCAGGTCTAGTTGGCTGTTGAATGTAGTTGATTTTGTCTCTAGCTGGTATAAGGTCCAGTTGGCTGTTGAATGTTGTTGATTTTGTCTCTAGCTGGTATAAGGTCCAGTTGGCTGTTGAATGTAGTTTTTTTGTCTCTAGCTGGTATAAGGTCCAGTTGGCTGTTCAATGTTGTTGTTTTTGTCTCTAGCTGATACCAGGTCTAGTTGGCTTTTGAATGTAGTTGATTTTGTCTCTAGCTGATACCAGTTCTAGTTGACTTTTGAATGTAGTTGATTTTGTCTCTAGCTGGTATAAGGTCTAGTTGGCTTTTGAATGTAGTTGATTTTGTCTCTAGCTGGTATAAGGTCTAGTTGGCTTTTGAATGTAGTTGATTTTGACTGTGGCTGATACCAGGTCTAGTTGGCTTTTGAATGTAGTTGATTTTGTCTCTAGCTGATACCAGTTCTAGTTGACTTTTGAATGTAGTTGATTTTGTCTGTGGCTGGTATAAGGTCAAGTTGGCTGTTGAATGTAGTTTTTATGTCTCTAGCTGGTATAAGGTCTAGTTGGCTGTTGAATGTAGTTGATTTTGTCTCTAGCTGGTATAAGGTCTAGTTGGCTTTTGAATCTAGTTGATTTTGTCTGTGGATGATACCAGGTCTAGTTGGCTTTTGAATGTAGTCTTTATGTCTCTGGCAGAAACCAGGTCTTGGTGGCTTTTGCATGTAGTTGATTTGTTTTAAGCTGGTAGGAGTTCTATTTGTATATAGCTACTTTCTCCTGTAGCTGGTACCAGGTCTTGTTGGTTTTAATTTTAGTGCATTTGATTTTTATCTGTATCTAGTAGAAGGTTGTAGGCTTTTGCTGGTATCAGGTCTGTATGCTTTTGTATATAGATGTTTTTGTTTATAGTTGTAACCAAGTCTGTTAGATTTTGTATGTACTTTTTTGTCTGTGTCTGGTACTAGGTTTGTTGGCCTTTGTACGTACTTGTTATTGTCTGAAGTTGTTACCAGGACATTTTTTTTGCAGCACTTGAAAAGTCTGTTTTTTCGTAGACTTTTCCATACTATTTCACTTAGGAAGCTACCATTTGATTTTTAGGGGGGGGGGGGGGGGGGGGGTGTCCTAGGATGAAATTTGAAAAAATAGGCAGGACAGGAGTTTTGAGTTAAAAAAAAAAAGGCAGGATGAGACACTTGCAAAAAAAAAGACGACAATTTAGGTAACAAAAAGTCAGGATAAACTAAAAAAAAAAAGGCAGGACCGAACAGAGTGAAAAATAAAAAGGCAGGACAGAGATTACAGCTAAAAAATGCAGGACAAAATTTTTCATCCTAGCCCCCCCTCGCCCCCCCCCCCCCCATAAAAATCAAATGGTAGCTCCCTTATCATGTTACTTACTTAGTATCTATTGCTATATTTATAGGTGAGCAACTTTGCACTTTATTTTTGTATCTTCCAGACTTTATCGATAGAAGCCTCATTCTGTAATTCAAATAGCATCTAAATTTTCAAATTTAATTAAAATCATGAAAAATATTATTTTTTGTTGTAAATTTCACATGAAATTCATGTGTAAAATTTCAGATCAGATTCATGTGAAACTCATTCACGTGAAATTCACATGAGCATTTTCACATGAGTTTCATGTATAAGCTCGTTTGAGGTGAATCTCACGTGAAATTTTTCATGTGAATTTCATGTGAGATTTATGTGAAGTCCATATGAGCACATTTTGCCTGTGTAGTTTTACCCATCGTGTTGCTCAAGTAAAGTTTTCATTGATAAATTGCAATCGTATTTTCAACATCAATTAAGTGAAAAGTTATTAGAAAATATCCAGAATCTTAGCCAAGATTGGAGTATGTCACATCAATAGGAAAATCAGTCTCCATATACTGTAAATTCAGATAATTTTACGGGTATTTTTCACATTCGGCAATCCTCGGTATAATCCGTTACTCTCCTTCTTGAGGGTACGGAATCGGCCGAGTTGAGACGAATGGTATTCTTCATTGCGATGGTTGAAAATTTTGCAAAAATGCTGTCAATTTAAATTGAGAGTTTTTGTTAACGAGACACAATTTTCGCGATAACACATCAAACACCTCTCAATGTAATATAGTATAGCACCTGAAAAGCTGCGTATTTTAAAGCTTCTGTTTTATGATGAATCGCGAAAAAAACCACATTTAATAAAGTGACATATGGCTGCTACTTCATACATAATATAATAATGTATCAAAGATTATAGAATAGGAAGTAATGTCGCACCGATACGGATTTTTGTATTATCTACAGACAGCATTAAAGAAGAGATCCTGAATGTATTAGTGGTCTGCGCATAATCAGCAGACGATACCGATACAGATTGTATGAGTGGTCTGCGCATTATCAGCATACGACATTGAAAAAAGACACGACTTGTGTGAGTGGTCTGCGCATAATCAGCAGACGACCTAAACAAGAAACACAGTCTAAGCGTTTGTCTCCGTTAAACAAGTTACATTGTCACATTTCAAGATAAATCGTGATATTTCTTTGCTTTTTCGCAAGAAATGAAATTTACTATCTTTTTATTGGGATAAAGAAATGAACTTTTACTAAAGTTTTTTAGTTTGAATTGTTTTACATTTGTCATTTAAGTTTCTTTATAGCTGACTATGCATTATGAGTTTTACTTATTTCTGTAGGCCGTGTATGACCTATAGTGGTTAATGTCTGTATAATTTTGTCTCCTTTGGAGAGTTGCATCATTGGCAATCAAAACACATCTTTTCATTTTTATGTTTACTAAAGTATACAGAAATGAAAATGTTAAAAATTACACACTATAATTATTCTGAACATTAAAAAAGTTAAGGATAATTTTCAGTAATAACGTTAGCCATTAATTCGAGCATTAATTGGTTGTTCGTCTAGAAGTCAAGACTCTTGTTCCTTAAGAAAAAGGAACAAATCCTTTTCCCGAACTGATTTATCGTGAAAATGAAACTTAGAATTGAGAATGGAAATGAGGAATGTGTCAAAGAGACAACAACCCGACCAAAGAGTAAAAAATACCCGAAGGTCACCAACGCAGCGTGAAAATCCCACACCAGAAGGCGTGCTTCAGCTGGCCCCTAAACAAATATGTGTAAAGCTGATTATGATATTAACAAAACGTCGAACATTAAATATTACAGGAGCTATATGATAATTAGCCTAAAATAACAACAGCAAAATCCTAGTACGTAGCCCATTCGTCTCAACTCGGCCGATTCCGTACACAGAAGGAGAGTAGCGGATTCTACCGAGGATTGCCGAATGATAATTAGCCTAAAATAACAGCAAAATCCAAGTACGAAACTTCACCTTCGAAGGTGTTAACTTTACTATCTTGGTGATATATGTTGCCATTAAACAATTGTTATGTCTGGGTGGGATTTAGATAATCGATATATAGTATAGTATTGGATTTAACGAAACAGTGCAGTGTTTGTTACAAAATGATAAGCTTGCAATAAAGAAACAATTATATCAGATGACAGATATGTGGCTGTTTTGAGAAGAAAATCGACCGACTTTCGATTGGTGCTTTTTTTTAAATTTTGTAAGGTACAGGGGAGGCGAAATATACCAAAGAGATAATGACATCTATATTTAGACTTTTTTCATATTACCAACTTTTGACTACGGAGTATATAAGTGTTCGACTGGCAACCTACTCTGTGGTATGACATTCTAGTACATGTTCTCGGCCAAGTAAGAGCAACGAAGAGTAGTAAACTCAACCATAAAGTCATAGAAACATGTACTGTTTAGGATGGTTTTCTCGTGTGAGTAAGACAATCACAACACTTTAATCCCCTCCCCTCCAAACCTGGATTTGTACCGAGTGTCAGCCATACTATGCTTCTTTTAGTAAACGTAATAATGAGTATAATTTGAGGTCCATGATATTGCGGCAGCAGTCCATTTACTAGTTTTTCAGGTGTATCATTTGCGCCAATTTTTGTTTTCCAAATGTATCAATTGCGCCAATATTCGGAACTCTTTTGCGCCTAATTTACCTGTACACATGATGATTAACAAATACTTATTCTTATTTTTGGCATAAAAAGTATCATATGTTCGGAGATATTTCACCATGAAGATGAGTATCTGGAGAGAAATGACTTTAAATTAAAATAAAACTTATTGCTTTGTTGAATACTTAATAAACTTTAAGATATACCACTAGAGAAGAAAATAGAAGCTTTTGCTGATTATGTTTTAGTCACATATGTTAATGATACAGTGCTTTGTTCCCAACATGCGTAAGGGCTTTATTATTAGTAAGAATTATTATGAACTGTTTTATGCATTTCATCCTTCAATGTTTGTGTTTTTGGACAATACAGTGAAGTTACAAGCTACTACATGTACATACATTAAATTGGAAAGACCCCATCCAGCAGCAGTAAGAAGAAGATATGTTTCAGAAAAAAATATTTGCCGTGTAAACTGCGATTCCAAGTCCGAATAAAGGAGTAGGGAAGTCATTTTTCTTCTAACTGGCGCAATCGTATGTTTTATTTTTGGCGCAAAAGATACCTTGTAATTTTTAAACATGTGGCGCAAACGTAGCATAGGAGAGAAAAAAGTTGTGGCGCAAAAGGACGCATTTTTGGCGCAAACGGATCTCTCCTGATATTGCAATGACGGATATAGTCATTTGTGTCATATTGATCTCACGATATTTGCAAAATTGGTCGAAACCGTTAACCGGTAAAAGCCATTCATCTTAATTGGTTAATGCACTAGGAGGACTAATAGGACTATCAAAATGGCCAAACATTTTAATATTTGTCTCATCTCTTCAGAATTCGCCGGTTCGCTCACAAGACGTCTTTTTATTTACTTGGCGACGAGAATTAATCGATGTCTAGAAGCAAAAGTAGTCCATACCAATGAAATGACATTATGACAGTATAATAAAATACTAAAAACAATATAAAATGTTAACTTCTTATGAACATTCGAGAATGTGCGCATGTGTGAAAAAAGAAATGTCGACTTTTCTTTCTCTCTTGAAAATTTATTTTAAAATGGAATAAGATGGACTAAAACGGAATTCAACATGAACAATTTAAGTGATTTATGTGAAAGGAACTGTTAAATTTCTATATGAGTCCAAAAAAGAAAGCCAAAAATCCAAAGAAAAGGAAAAACACGAGTGGTCAAAATGTAAGTGGTCAGAAACGAAATAAAAAGACACTGAAATCAACTCACACCCGAATGAAAACAAAAACAATGCAAGTCAAAATAAAACCGATAGTAATGTAATTGAAAAGGCGAATATGGACACGTTTAACGTTCCAGCTTATGATTCCCCAATGATCCAACAAAACAGATCACAATTCCAACAGTATGCGGTATCGCAGCATCCGATTCAAAATCCAAATTTTACTCAACTTTCGCCAACACTACCAGCTGCCGGGTTTTACACAAGTACCCCACACAACTTACAACCTATGATGAATCCTAATATAGATGCAAATAATAAACTTGATATGCTTACCCATAAAGTTAACGAAATTTTCAACAAAATGTCGATGATGGATGAACTGTCAAAAAAATTAACTTCGTTTGATAAAACTGTCCAAACCTTAGTGAAAACCGTCGAAAATGTAACGAAAAGAGTCGATGAGGTCGAAAAGAGCATGAACTTTGTGAACGAAAAATTCGAACATAATAACAACGATGTTAAAGAGGTTAAAAGTGCTTTTAATGAAATTTGATCCGAAAAAGATGCCACTAATAACACAATCTTCCGACTACAACAAGATCTAGATGACTTATATGATCGGCACATAGATCTCCAAACAAGATCAATGCGGGAGAACCTGATTTTCACCGGAATACCGCTTCAGGAAAAAGACGAACAAACGGAACAAACGGAAAAAATCATTGAAAACTTTATGGTCGAACAACTCAAACTAAACAGACCCGCGGAATACGAACGTGCTCATCGTTTTGGGAAGGAATATATTGAGAGAAATAGAGATGGCTCAGTTAAATTTACAACAAAGCCGATTGTCTGTAGATTCAGAAACTTTAAAGAACGCGAGACTGTTCGAAAAGCCGCAAGAGAGTTGAGGGATACTGGATTCGGCATTAGTGAGCAGTTCCCAAAAGAAATTAATGACAGACGAAAAACGCTATGGCCATTCTTTCAAGAAGCACGGAGACAGGGAAAAAAGGCATTCTTTAGGAGGGATCGCCTCTTCGTAGATGGAGTCGAATTTTTTCCACCAGAGAAAACAGATCATCAAAACCCTGGAGCGACAAGACAACAACCGAGACGAAACTACGATGATGAAGGCGCTCGCCCCAAATCAACCCAAGGAAAAAACAACGGGAGACGTTCCAAGAAAGGACATTAGGACAACCCTGGAGGCAAAGAAGATACAGTACGAAGTGACCAGTCAACCGATACATGTGACTTTCACCCTTGTGAATTGAATTTAACTGTAAATAAAACTGACAATAGTATTAACCTGTTATGTTTAAACGTATGTGGTATTAAAAATAGATTACTTTACCCTGAATTTAAATCCCTATTGTGTAATCATGATATTATCTGTCTTACTGAAACCAAACTAGATGATTGCGACGTAATTAATTGTGATGAATTTGTTTTTAGTTTTAAAAATAGACACAAGCTTTCTAACTATAGATCTGGTGGTATTGCATTGGGTTACCGAAAGTATTTAGAAAAGTATATTAAACCTATTGAAACTGAATGCAAATTTGTTTATTGGTTTACTATTGATAAGAAAGTCTTAAATTTATCTGAAAACGTTTTTATTGGTATAGTTTACATACCACCAGTAAATACAAATTATACATCTGAAGAAGCTTTTAATGAGATAGAAATTGAACTTCAGAGATTTTCTGAAAAATCTGATTATATTATTTTGGTTGGAGACTTCAACAGTCGCACAGCAAATTTGCCTGATTTTTATGATGAAGATGATATAGATGATTTTGTAATTGACAACCTTACTGATCAATCAGACTATACTGATGTATATATGTTAGATGATTTAAATATACCAAGAACAAGAAATAATCCAGACAAAGTTGTAAATTGTTATGGTAGAAAATTTCTTGAATTTTGTAAAAATAACAAAGTATTTATTTTAAACGGTAGAGTTGGCCAAGATGTTATTGGTCGGCCTACCAGTAGAAGTAATAGTGTTATAGATTATATTATTTGTACTTCACACTTTTTAAGATGCGTATCGAATTTTGAAATTCTTGAATTTTCTAAACTTTTTTCTGATGTTCACTCACCTTTGAAACTATGTTTTAATAGAGTGAACCCCACATTTGAACTACTCACTACAGAGTTATCTTATCAAGAAGAAAATAAAATTGGAAAATGGAAATTTGAGCAAGTAAATGATTTCAAAAATAACATAGATGAAGACAAAATAAGAAATGTTATAGATGAATTATCTGTTTATAGTAATAAAGAAAATGTAACAAAATATGAAATAAATACTGCAGTTACAAATATTACTGATATTTTAATAGATTCTGCCAAAGCAACATTTGGTACACAAACTTTTAATAGAAATATGCTGAATTGTAATAAAAAGCATAATAAACAATGGTATAATTTTGATTGTAAAAAGGCAAAGAAGGAACTGAGAAAGGCACAAAGAATGTATAAACATTATGGGTCAAATTTATTTAAAGAAAGATTACGACACTGTGAATATTATTATAAAAGTCTAATGGACGAAAACATCAGGAAGCATAATAGAGAAATAAGTGATAATATGAAAAAATTAAAATCCAAAAATCCCAAGGAATTTTGGAAATTATTTAACAAAGGTAGACAAAGAGAAAAAAGCAATATATCTATTGAAACTTTATTTGATTTTTTCAAAGAATTAAATGAAAACAAATTTGAAGACAAGTTTGTCATTAATAATGATTTGAACTCAAATCTTGTAAATGAGACACTAAATGGTGTAATTACCCATGACGAAATTATTAAAGCTATCAAAAAGGCGAAAAATAACAAATCGCCAGGTGAAGATAAAATAATCAATGAATATGTTGCAAATTCTCTTGACAGTATATTTGATGTATATGTTAATTTGTTTAATCTTATTTTTGATACGGGTATCCTGCCGGAGGCCTGGCTTATTGGAAACATAATACCAGTATTCAAGAACAAAGGATGTAAATTAGACGCCAAAAATTATAGGCCTATTACTTTATTGTCATGCCTTGGTAAGATTTTTACATCTATTCTGAATGATAGATTGGGGGAATTTGTTGATGAACTTAATATCTTGAACGAAAATCAAGCAGGCTTCCGACATGGATACTCTACTAACGATCATATTTTTTCATTGTATGCACTCTTTGAGTTGCTATGTGTTAAACGAAAAAAATTGCATTGTGCATTCGTTGACTTTGAAAAAGCCTTCGACTTTGTTCAAAGAAACTCTCTTTTGTATAAGCTTGTTTTAAATAAGATAACTGGTAAATTTCTTAGAGTTGTAGAAAATTTGTATAAAGATGTGAAATCAAGAGTTGTACATAACAATGAAGCATCTGACATGTTTGTTAGTGATATTGGGGTCCGCCAAGGGGAAAATCTTTCTCCTTTATTATTTTCTTTATACTTAAATGATCTTCATGAATTTTTGGAAAATAGTGATTTAAAAGGTATACATTCAATTACATCTGATATAGAAGATGAACTGGATATTTATTTTAAGATATTTGTCTTATTGTATGCTGACGACTCGATTTTACTCGCTGAGACAAGCACAGATTTACAATTACTTCTAAATAGTTTTTCAGAATATTGTGAAAACTGGAAACTTAAAATTAATATTAACAAGACAAAGGTTATGATATTTTCAAAAGGTAGACCACAGAATAATTTGAAATTTTATATTAATAAAGAAGAGATAGAAATTGTTAAGAACTATAAATACCTTGGTGTTATATTCTCTAGAAATGCATCTTTTTTTGCAACTAGAAAATATCTTAGAGATCAAGCTACTAAAGCTATGTATTGTGTTATTAAGAAGTGTAGATCAAACCATCTATCTATAGAATGCCAGCTTGACATGTTTGACAAAGCTGTTTTACCTATACTTTTATATGGGGCCGAAATCTGGGGATACGAAAATCTTGACATTTTGGAAAAAGTACATTTGAGTTTTTGTAAGCATGTTTTACGGTTAAAAAGATCGACTCCAAATTTTATGGTTTACGGGGAATTGGGAAGATATCCGATTTCTTTATACGTTAAATTACGGATGATAAAATTTTGGTGCAACCTTCTTAATAACACACTTGATAACAAGATTTCGTCAATGTTATATAAGTTGATATATATTAATTATAATAAGTATGGAATTGAAAACAAATGGTTGTTATTTATCAAAAGTATCTTTGATAATTGTGGTATGTCAAACATTTGGCAAAATCAAGATTGTATCTCAAAAAATTGGATTGTATTAAGTATTGAACAAAAGTTAAAAGATCAGTTTAGACAAGAATGGTTTGCAAATGTAAATCAATCATCAAAAGGTTTATGTTATAAATTATTCAAAACAGAACTTAAATTTGAAAATTATATTACAGTTTTATCGTTAAAAAATGCACTGAAACTATGTAAATTTAGATGTGGCAATCACCGTTTGCCAGTGGAGACGGGGAGGTGGCAAAATGTTCAAAGACAAGAGAGGCTATGTCACCTTTGTGAATCTGCTGACATCGGCGATGAATTCCATTATGTAATGTCTTGTCCTTTTTTCAAAAAAGAACGATATAAATATTTACCACACTATTGTTGTACAAATGTTAATATTCTTAAATTTAAAAATGTATTCACTACAGTCAATATTGTCTTGCTAGAAAAATTGTGTAGATTTATTAACTATATATCAGTGGAAGTCTGTCCTCCTGGTTAAACTACATTTATTTATGTATATTTCACACATGCAAAATATGTTGTATTGTATATATTATCATCTCTGTAACTATGTTATTTAGTTAATGAGAATAAAGATCTATCTATCTATCAGAAGTTAAATCCAATTAAAAACCGTCGCATATAGTGTACAGTTAATTATTAAGCTGTTAATTGGTTTTCTGTCGCTGCCCAGGGTTGAAAGGGAGGAAGGTTTGTGTGTGTGTTAGTGCTGGCACCTTAATGCTTACAAACGTGGTGTCGCTGCCCAGGGTTGAAAGGGAGGAAGGTTTGTGTGTGTGTTAGTGCTGGTACCTTAATGCTTACAAACGTGGTGTCGCTGCCCAGGGTTGAAAGGGAGGAAGGTTTGTGTGTGTGTTAGTGCTGGTACCTTAATGCTTACAAACGTGGTGTCGCTGCCCAGGGTTGAAAGGGAGGAAGGTTTGTGTGTGTGTTAGTGCTGGTACCTTAATGCTTACAAACGTGGTGTCGCTGCCCAGGTTTGAAAGGGAGGAAGGTTTGTGTGTGTTAGTGCTGGTACCTTAATGCTTACAAACGTGGTTAACTCGATCCCATCTTATATGTTCCTGTCACACACACCGGTAATTCAGTGTCTTTGGTTAATGTCGGTCATATTTATCCTTATTTCGTTTATTGTATTGTCATAAGTCAGTCTGACTTTTTTTAAAGTTTGTTTTACGTTTGAACCTTTACTCTTTTATCATGTTGGGCCGTTTTATAGCTTACTATACGATATTGTTTTTGGCTCACTGTTGAAGGTCGTGCGATAACCTATTAAACTTAAATTCACTCCATTTGGACTCTATTTTCGTTGTTCAACGCACCTTTTTATTTTCCTCTAGTAACTTGTCGGATGTCAGCAAAATGGATATTTTTTTTTAGAATTTTCTACTTGCAGTATTGCTATTGATCCTTAGACATACAGTGAAACCTGGCTTAACCGAATCCTGCGTAAACCGAAAACCTGTATAAACCAAATATGTTCTTAAGCACTGTCATATCAATTTGTCTGCGTTGTGAACCTGATAAAACCGAACATAGGTCAAAACCGAACAAAATCTTAAGTCCCGAAGAGGTTCGGTTTAAACAGGTTTCACTGTATATGAAAATATCAGCAATTTTAATTATTAATTTCTTTTAGTTAAGCATAAGGAGTAGTCATCCCACTTGAATATTCTGTCACAAAGTGCTTGAAGGAATAATCATAGGGCGAGACAGGCGGAACTCATTTGAGCATATTTAAAAGCCATTTTTGAAAATCTTACAAAATCCTTGTTATTTTCAAAGATTGTGAAAAAAGTGCCCTTTTTAAAGAAAGAAAATCTAGAAGACAATAATTTCCGGCCAAATAGTCAATGTCTGATACGTCAAAAACAAGGACATGCACCTATCATTTAGCCCTCTTTTCAAAATCTATATTTATGTACTATCAATTTATAACAGTTTCTAAAAAGCTTGTTATTTTTAAAGCAGAGCGTTCAACATCCTCAAACGGATTTACTAATGAACAAAAATCCATTTAAGGAATACAGCAACAGTATGAAAAATTGAAAAGCTTTTGTTAATTGATTGTTGGAAATTATCATGGCTTCAGTGCACTTAAAATTATGAGAAGCTGATATATCCAAAAACAACAATTACAACATGATGTCATGTGATATACTTTTCAATTATAGATCACATTTCAATAAATTATACATCCTTAACATTATATACGTCCTTATCAGTATAGATCGTATACGGGACTGCACTTTAATATGCTGGTAGTAAGTTATAGTAAAATGGAATCCAAACAAAATATATATTTACTTATTAATAAGATAAGCATAGAGGTTTATCATAATAAGTCAGGTATAACAATACACACATATGGAACGCCATCACTGCCTTATAAGAAGACACTACTATGACATAATGCAAATGTTGCTTACATGATGTGAATTCTCCTTTATATGATGTGAACTCTTCATTACATGATGTGAATTCTTCTTTACATGATGTGAACTCTTCTTTACATGATGTGAACTCTTCATTACATGATGTGAATTCTTCTTTACATGATGTGAACTCTTCATTACATGATGTGAATTCTTCATTACATGATGTGAATTCTTCATTACATGATGTGAATTCTTCATTACATGATGTGAATTCTTCTTTACGTGATGTGAACTCTTCATTACATGATGTGAATTCTTCATTACATGATGGAAACTCTTCATTACATGATGTGAAAACTTCACTACATTACATGATGTGAAAACTTCATTACATTATGTGAAAACTGCATTACATGATGTGAAAACGTCTTTACGTGATGTGGTTGTTTCATTACATGATGCAAAACTTTCCATATGTGCTGTGAAAATAAAAACCCTTGTACATGATGCGAATACTTTAGTGTATGATGTGAATATTGCAGTACGTGATGATATAACTGCATTACCTGATGTGAACGTCACCTTATAATTATACGTCATGTAAATTGTTAAATGAGACCATCCTCCCGGGACGTGTAGTTGCCAGTATTGTGTCCCTATTCGACCATCTGGACACCTTATGTCAGATTATGGCTGAACAACAGACAATTAATTAAATGAGACTATGTTTAGTCACAAATGTACAATAATTGCGGACAAACGAGAGTTAACAAACTTTTTTAAAGGAAGTTCAAAAATAGAGTAATTTCAAGTGTAAAATGAAAAATAAAGTGTTCCCAGAGTTAGTCTTTAGTAAAGTAAATTGGCTTCGCGTTGTGTTTTAAGTAGTAAAATTGCACCAAGAAGAGATGACTAACGCTAGCGAACTGCACCGAAGTGGTGACTAACTCTAAACTCAAGTGGACTACTGGGCTTTGTTCATTGTTGAAGGCCGTCAGTGACCTATAATTGTTAATGTTTGTGTCATTTTGGTCTTTTGTGGATAGTTGTCTCATTGGCAATGACACCACATCTTCTTTTTATACTACAGACCGGCGAGTTTTTTTTAGACCTGTACAAGGCCGACTCCGATTGAAAAACAATTAAAATCCTTATATTGTCATTAAACCGGATAACTTTTACATTAAAGGTACTGAAAACAAATTGAATAAACTAATATTCATTGAAACATTACAGAAACATCAAAAGTTAAATACTAAATCAGTTAAATTAACAATCCTTACTTTTATCTCACTATGGAGTTCAAATCAAATTAAACTCAAAATAAACATTTACAGCTAATTTCCAAAAGCATGTAGAGCAAGACTTTAGTTAGCTTCCTTGCTTTTTATTTTATTTTGTACAATCATTAGGATAACACCCAATCAAATTCAAATATTACATATTCAGTTTCGACTACGCCTATATATATATTGTTTAAAGATTTCAATCTTATTTACCAAGCTTGTATAAACAATCATAGGAACAAAGCAAGCAATCGAACCAAAGTTTTGCTTTACATGCATTAGGAAATTAGCTGTAATCAACAAATAATTAATCTATCCAAAAGTAAGGGGAATTAACTAGGCACATATATTACACTATTATACGGTTCATATTTACGGGAACCTCAGTATAATATACTAAACGTTTATGAGTAGTTGAAGCGGACTTTAGGTTTGCACTTTATCCGTCTGTCAGAATGTCCGTCCGGAAAACTAGCTTTCCGCATTTTTTAGTTTTAAACATATTTATTTATAATGGATTCGGTAACACGTTTTGCAACTTATTTAAATCCCTTTCCACTTTGCAAATGCGAGTTCTGATTTGTAGCGGCATTAGCCTACTCGTTTTCGAAATCTACAAGGATGTCTTTTACGTGCAAGAGATATGGCACTGTTGTTGGCCATGCTTTAAGATATTGATTTGATATTTAGTATATAATATAACTTTGACAAGTACAGATCAAGTTCTAATTTTGTTACGGTTTGAGGATTTTTTTGCAGAGTTATGGCCCTTGGACTCAGAAAATTCACTCAGATAATTGGTTTCCATATTTTTTTTTTTTTTTTTTTTAAATATATTGACTTAAAATTTGACATAAAAATTAGTAGTGAAACCATGACAAGTTACAGATCAAGTGCGAATTGTGTTTGCAAAGTTATGGTCCTCGAACTTAGAAAAATAATGCAAGAAATAAATTTTCCACTTTTTTTTTTGTCATTAACTTACAGATTTAGATTTGAAATTTGGTTTATAGTTTGGCCATTACAAGTTACAGATCAAGTTTAAATTTAGTTTTGATTTGATGATATTTTGCAAATTCATCTGATCCTTAGACCTAGAAAACTCACACAATGTTCTGCACATGTTTTAATCATGCTTGTCTAACTACCGTTATATTAATTTGGTATTTGGTATCTACTTTTAACATTACAATTTACACATCAATTTCAAATTTTCTGTTTGAGAATAATGAATTTTTACTGGTAGGGGACTATGTATTGCCATGCAATACTTTCAGAATGCTGGATACTACCCATACTGGTCTTTGTCCACACTTTTTAAGTTTGTGTATCACTTCTTAGCCATTTTTTATGGATTTTTTTTTAAAGTTTAGATAAATTAATAGATTAGTTAATTTGAAAGTGAGATATGTAACAAAGTAACGTAAGTGAGACAATTGTACATGTACCGTATAGTTTCTGGATATACACGATATAGGAGAAGTATTTTCGAATAATTTTAGGAAGGGGTTTGCCAACATTGCCTCTAAAAAGTACTATTTTCATATAAAATTCATTTGAATTAGGTTCCTTAATTTATATAAATATATAAAAAAAAAAGACTTAAACTTAAAAAGAAAATTTTAAATATGACACGGCCATGCTTATATAAGCTCTAAATGTATAGCATCACTCATAACTTACATAAGTTTTATATTCAGCTCCCTTTAAATGCATTTAAGGATGCACTTAGTTGAAATTTAAAAAAATCCAGAAATTAAAATTGATACTATTAGTCGAAAGAGCATCAGCTAAGGAACAAAATAAGCTAAACAATATTGATAGGTCATGGAGCTCCTTTTTGAGATATTTCAGTTTTAAAAAATGGCGGGAAAAGGCTGACTTGGGACTTTTACCTTGCATTTGCATTGGTATTACTTGGATCTCAAAATTAGCTATTGAAGATTTTTATGAAAATAAAAATTGGTGTTATGGGGAAAAATATTTTACCCTATAGCTTTGGAAAAAATCCAAGGAGTCTGAATAATAATAATAACGTCCGAGAGGTCCCGTGTTCTTATAAAGATGTTTTGACATAATGAAGTGTTCACATAACGTCATATGAGTTTCTTACCTCGTTACCCATTTGACATTACGATATATATATTTTTGGCATAATGTAATAGAAATAAGACATAAAGATTTTTTAACATAACGTAAAGAAATGTTCGCATCATGTAATAAAACTTTCAGATTAGGTAATGAAACAACCACATCACGTAATGAAGTTTTCACATCATGTAAAGAGGAAACCACATCATGTGATGAAGTTTTCACATCATGTAATGAAGTTTTCACATCATGTAATGAAGTTTTCACATCATGTAATGAAGTTTTCACATCATGTAAAGAGGAAACCACATCATGTAATGAAGAATTCACATCATGTAAAGAAGATTTTACATCATGTAAAGAACAATTCACATCATGTAATGAAGAATTCACGTCATGTAAAGAAGAATTCACATCATATAAAGGAGAATTCACATCATGTAAGCAACATTTGCATCATGTCATAGTAGTTTCTTCTTAAAAGGCAGTGATGGCGTTCCATACACACAGATAGTTTTATAGATCTTATACGGGACTGCACTTTAATATGCTGGTAGTAAGTTATAGTAAAATGGAATCCAAACAAATTATTTATTTACTTATTAATAAGATAAGCATAGAGGGTTAGCATAATAAGTCAGGTATAACAATACACACAGATAGTTTTATAGATCTTAAATGGCACTGCACTTTAAAGTGCTGGTATAGTACATCTTAATTAAGGTAAAATGAAATACTGAAAAAAATATACATTCACTTAATATTCAATACATATAAAGGGGTTTATTGCTATAAATCAGCCATAACAATGCACAAAAATAAAGGTGAACAAATACAAAATCACTTGAAATCAAAAGAGATGAGAGCAGGTCCAAGAACCGGATATTATGCAGACAGCAACCTTAATGTATTCCAAATGAATATTAAATTACACATGGTATCTATAGTAAACGCTTTGAAATAAGATATTGTGGAAAAAAGAAAGGCAGAGTTGGACAACTTTATAAGGAATTTCAACATTTTAATAATTTTTTATCTAGCAACATATTTACCTCACTAGTAGAGAGTTCAGGGTTCCTGATTAGTAATATCAGAAACCCGGTTTAACCTGTATTTACATATGAAACCAGCACTCCAAAAGTTAGACAGAAAATATGATATATAAGTCACTATGCTGTCTACAGTATTTAGAGCGTTTATTTGTTTTAAATCCAGTTTAAAATATAGAAAGTATTGAATTATGTAAGGTATTTGAGATTAATTTTTTACTAATGGTCAGCTTCAGCAGTATGCAACTTACCGTCAACTGAATTTGCCACAATCAAATATAAGAATAAGAATAAGAATATATTTTTATTAGTCTAAAATCCAAACAATAGGATTGTTACAAAAATACAAAACAAAAACAAACAAACAAACAGACAGACAGACAGACAGACAAAGAACAGGCATATTAATTACAAAACGATAGACATTAAACACTACAAACATGTATTATTGAAAGAAAAAAATATAGATTATTAATATTAATTATAATACTATTTTTGGCCTCCTCTTATGATTGACGACGACAAATGTCTGCTATCAGTTATTCAACACTGCTAATCACCCAAATAGGTGACAAATATTTTTCAGATATAATGGTTGAATTGTGAAATAACGTAAAAAATATCGTAGTAATTATTATTTAAAAATAAAATCCATAGTTGTCTATCAAATGCAAATAAAACATGTCAAAACCATCAAC